>JAFFZH010014162.1:0-15486 GCA_018420115.1 Euura saliciscinereae
TGATTTGCGAACTTATGGAGGTACGATATACATATCCTTTTTTGTGGCAGCTGTAGCGCGAGAGTTAGTTACTGATGTCGAAGAATGCGACGAATGTTTGGCTGAAGCTGGATCGCGTATTAAATTGCCGAAGGAGATGTGTAGGCTGTTTGCGTAAAATAGAAATACGAGTTGGTCGATCGAAATGAATAGAATGAAACAATCGAACGAAAGGCCTTGCAGGTGATCAATGAAATACTCATATTTCATGGATTCACGTGGCAAAATTCCAATTTACCGGACTTAAAAGAAGGTTAGAACATTCGTTAATAGTTCAACGAAACGTCAACGAAACGTCAACGTATTGTATACGACGCAGTTATGCGTACTGTACGTCGCGTAGGCATAAGTGCATTCATTTGGATAATCCAGGTGGCAGTGAAAAAAGTTATTCACGTTTTTCATCGAGAAGTATGGGTTCGAGAGTGCTGCCTGTAGCATGGGCTGGAATCGCAGCGAATTTATCAAAAGGAGGAAGAACTGCACACTCCACTTTAAAACTACCATTACAATCAAATAAATGCGTAACGTGTAATATTAAATCTAATTCTGTACAAGGGTTGCACATTCGAGATGTGAAAGTAGGAATCTAGGAAGTATGCACTGCAGGCTGTTGACCGTATGTTAAGAGATGTATGCGAATTTAACGAACCATTTGGTGGTAAAATAGTCATAATTTCTGGGGATTTTCGGAAAACTTTACCAGTTGTGAGACGTGGGAGTAGAACACAAATTTTAGAGGCCTGTGTGACAAGAAGCAGCGTATGGAATCAATTTGTATACTTGTCATTGAAGGGCAATATTCGCATCTCTGATGGACAATGATGGACAGATTTCAAGCAATGGCTTCTGCGAGTTGGGGATGGTTTATTTGACGATTCTATCAAACGTAACAACGAAGTTCTCAACGATTTCCTACGGAATTCTGCTCGAATGGTAAAATTGTGCGAGAAATATTTGGAGGAAACGTCGGTCCTCAAGATACCTCAAATTATGGAAAGGTTATGTTAGCTCCAACCAATGTGGATGTCATTGCCATCAACAACGAAATATTGTCAGAAAATTGAAAGTGTTGGAGTAGAATAAATGAGTGTCGATACAGGCGAAGACGAAGATATTGATACTGCTATGAGTAATATTCTCCCGATAGAATTCATGAAGTCATTGACACCGAAAGGTCTTCCACCTAATAACCGAACGCTAAAAGTGGGCAGTATCGTGATTCAATTCTCTACCGCTTTCAATTGCACAGCGTGATAGTATACACTCCCAAAATATTTGAAATACCACTGACAACCGAGCGAGCGAAGCGAGTGAGGAACAACGCTCTCTTCCAACCGAGTGAGCGAGCGAAGCGAGCGAATGAGGAACAACGCCTTCTAGTATTAATATTAAGGGCTCAAACTTTCAGAATTTGTTTTTTCTTGTATTTCCAACAAAATTTCACGATGGGACCGAAAAAAAAAATAGTCGAAAAAAAGCACCCTAGGGTACAAGTCCAAAGACAGGACGAAAACATTGGACAATAGACTGGACGTTGACCATGAAACCCTCAACCTTTCCACTAATTTTCTCTATTTTCGACCAGCACATTTGGCGACCAAATGTGCGGCCATAAACTCAAATTTTCCAGTTCTTTTTAGAACCCTGCCTACGTGACTTTCTACAAATTTCTACTCTAATGTTTCCAACATTTCCTGGACTCCACCATAAACTATGTATCCACATACCTCTTCCAAGAAACTCCATGTACCTAACTTCAACCCTAAGTACTTCCTACTTCGGATGGACATCCCTTCTTCGAAATTATCTACCAATCAAATAAATTAACCAATTTCCCCACTTCATTAACTTAACCAATCCTTATCCTCGTTACAAACTCTCACAACCTCCACTTTTCCAAAAATCTTCCAAATTCTTACTTCTATTAACTTCCAAAATACAGTACACATCAAGTTCTCAAACCAACAACAACTAACTGGACAGTCAGTCCTCAACAAATCGACAGACTATCAAATCTAACAAAACCGTCAAACTCAATGATCAATTAAAAAGCTTAGAAGCATTTAATCAATTTAAGTCAACCTAGAACTTAATAATCTCAAGAACATTTAACGAACATAACTCAATTCTGTAAAACTTGTGAATAATCGAACATTTCAACATATTTGTAAATATAAAGTTAATCGACCAAACTTCCATTCTAACGATCAATTATTTAACAAAACTAACCTCACCGCATCTAAAGTGTTGTGTGGGACACAACAAAATTGGTTAGAATAATTATTACGTATGAAATTTAGGTAACTGAGAATACGAGTCAATGGAATTAGTGCCTATCAGAAGTACCTCAACTTACATCTCATAAAATATTCAATTCTTCGACAGACAAAGTTTTTCGAAAATATGAACATCCGCACAACTCTAGAAGGACGCGAAAAAATTCGAAAGAACTTTCACAGTGATATATTTTGTTAGATTTTGGTTTCTTACCTCGGTTAAACGACGGAATGAATCATGACCCCTGCGTGATGAATTCTCCAAGATGATATGTTTTTTGATTTCATCAGTTCAATCACGTTCACATTTTGACAACAAAAGTCATTGTGTTGAGATTAATTTTTTTTCGAATGTCCATAATACTTCTATGGGAATTTTTCATTTTCATTTTCATCCAATCTTTTTTTACTACCTAGCTTGTAGTAATATCAGTTGTAAATAACGGGTTTACTGAACGAAAAAATATTGCTCGTAAAGAGAAGATTTACGGACAATTTTTCACGCGATCCTGATATTGATTTATTGACTTTTTTCATTGACAGTATCGATTTCTGTTCAATACCCCCGGGCTGTGTTAATTTGAGTTTATAGAACTTGCCTCCTCTTCAATTTAAGTTGTACTCAAAGTAATTCAAGTACTTACAGTCAAATTGGTTATTTCCTCTGCACTTTGATATCAATCGTGAAACTTGCAAATATGATCGTAGAAAAGCGAGTGATTTCTCAATGGATATTTCAGACCAGTTTTACAACTTCGATTCCATATTTTACACCCTGGTGCTCGTAAAATATTGGTTTATGGAAATTCGACAAAACGACTTCACGAGGAACACAGGAATTGAGAATCGAACATTCTCTGTCACTCGGCGATACTAAAATTTAATTATCGTGATTGACAAATGGATAATTGCCTTGTTATCAAACAAATATTTAATTTGCCGGCAGATACTCAACGAACCATCAAATAATATCCCCATGGCGTTTATTCAACTCTGTTATCCACCCCATTATAATTCATTCTTCGCAGTGAAGTTATTCATCCAAGTCCAACAGCTCTGAGGCTATAATCTGCAGCTAGGAAAATTAGATACCCATGTAACTCTTATCATACAGAATTTTATTCCTGCGGTCAGTGCAGGAGGGTAGTTAAGTTTCAGATCCAGAGTGTATTCGTCTTTGTTTGCAGAGGATAAAGCGGTACAGGCGTTATCGCGTGTTTCCCCCCGAGATTCGTTATCCACTGTGAGTTTAATTAACTGCTCGGTGAATGACGCCGGGTGGAAATTTATTGGCATTTCATCCAACAGCGAGGGGTTTCGCTGGTTATTGAATCAAAGTTTTTTAGCCTCTCGTATACTATAGCATACATACGTGAATTTATAGGCTTTTGACTTTTGAAAGATTACCATGAACGCAAGATATAAACTCCGGAACAAAAGGGGCTTTTTCAGACCCGTACACTCTGCGCCACTCGACACACGTGTTAACGGCACTTTGAATACTAAAAAAATTAAACATCAGTAGTCGACGAGCAACACCCCGTTAGGAACTCCCCAGGGCACGATACCGTGGGCAATAATGCTGTCGACAATCCTGATTCATGCATTTTCAGAAGAATTATGGTTCCAATAAAATGACCTTCGTCGCCTCCCCAATTACCAACCCGATTGAGCTTTCACTCCTTTCTGTTATAAACTCCCGAAGGCACATCACAGCCAATCAATGGACGACTTGTAAATCAAGCTTGTTAGTCAAGCATTTTTGTGAACAAGATTCAACCTTCCGATGCTTCTTCATCACCACGATATCGTAGCTATTGTTGTGAGTTTCACATGAGAGAATGAAGTTACAGCGATGTCCCTTGAGTCTCGGGAAAAATATTTTTGCACAAGAAAATCACAGCACTCTCTGATACGAAAACTATTCCATGTACATTGTATATGAGGTTTGAATATTTAAAAATTGCACTCTGAACCATCGCTATACTGCAAGATCATAAGAATTTTAAAAAAGGCTGTTTCGTGTACCACGTTTCGATATACTATTCACATGTACGCTTCGCGTTTGTAACAGCTGCCAGCCAACGTTTTCCTAGAGTATGGTACAGCCGATGCTAGAACATCATCGCCTGGATCAGTAAGTGAGGGTGTAAAAGCGAGAGCTTTGAACACGTGATCCAATTATATTCTTCAGAGGACTA
Source organism: Euura saliciscinereae (assembly GCA_018420115.1). Taxonomy (NCBI): domain Eukaryota; kingdom Metazoa; phylum Arthropoda; class Insecta; order Hymenoptera; family Tenthredinidae; genus Euura; species Euura saliciscinereae. The sequence goes on from JAFFZH010014162.1 coordinate 4,520, forward strand.
TTTTGGATGACAATTTTTTAGTGACTTGTTACTGGAATTGAAGTGTATTCTGTGCCGCAACTTGGAACTTCTGACAGTCAGTGATCGAGACTTGTATAGTAATTTTAATTCGTAGGAGATTCTCATTTGTCGGATCAATTTTTTCTTTTGCACGGAATCTTATACTTCAAGGTATTAAGAAAACGAGTATTCCCACTTGGAGGAGCATTTACAGAAAATGAAAAACAGCTTTGTTATACAAAAAAAAAAACAGCACTCTAGAAGTAATTTTTTTCTAAATTGCACAATTACCAAAGATTCAGGAAATCGGTACATTCCGCGCGCTCGCCGCTGTTGTATATATCGCTACAATCCATCAGAGTGTTTGACAGCATTTCAATTTTTTGTACTTATAATCCTAATGAACGATTCGCCCGAAGAGAGAAAAATTTTCCCACTCACACATTTAAAAAAATTTGTTTTACTGCCAAATTATTTGATAACAAAAATAAAAAGATGATAATCATGGTGATAAATTTTGATGATTGTGTCTTCGTCAGATCTAAATAGTAGTTGTGTAAGAATGACAGTGCAAGAATTTTGAAGTGATCACCTATCCGTACTTTGCTTCGGAAGTTATTGAAGTATATTGTGAGGTTTGAATATTACCGCGCCTAACTTCATACTACGAAATTCAGAATAAGTATAATATGACTACGCAAACAGAATAAGGTATAGAAAGAAAATCCGTTAAGCGGAAGAGAAGCAAAGCTTTGTTACGGAGAATTAGAATTGAAACGATCATTTAATCGTAATACCGAATAAAAGAATTTATTTTGATGGTCAAATCGTGAAATTGAATTTTAATGTCTTATTTATTCACTTAATAAATTGTTACAACATCAACTCAGAAAATGTGAGTTGTGGAAAAACGGTTTTGAAAGCACACATAATAATGAGTTGAGTCGTAGATGCCCGTTTGTAGAAGAAACTTGTTTTGCAATTTCAGTTGTAGGATGTGTTCCAATTGGCAAGTGCGTGTCACGCACTTGCCAATTGGAACACATCCACAGTTCGATCTTTATATGATCCATGCACAATCAAAGATAGCAGAGTTATGGGTTGAAGTGATCGTTGCGTTCAAAGTGGTCAGGTTCTAATATGGCAGTATAATCTGAGAAATGTAGGTCCCTTGAATATGTGAAAAAATCTGTGACTATGAGTGTCACATTAACCTCTTCAAATTAGATTATATCATTGACTCTATTTATTAACAATTTGATGTAGGCGGTTGCTATACGTATCCATTTTCGTTGTGAGTGGTTAGAAATAAAATGTCAGAGCAGGTCCACCCAAAATTTTATGTCAATTTTGACACTTTTCATTGTTCAAGTAAATTAAAAAAAATGTCAAAACAACATATTTGATGTATATCGACTGAAAAATGTGTAAATATAACACAAATGTAGAGTGGCCCTGCTGGGATATTTTTTCTAGTCAAATTTTCCCAACAGTGTGGCTATATTTGCAGAATGCAGATAATACGCGATGTGCACGAGAGTAATTATTTTAACGAACAATTGGAGCATGCAATTTTGCCCCCGGAGTAATGGTGAATTTCACGTAACGTGGAAGCCCCCATATACACCTATTACCTGTAGTTAATCCACATAAATATCCGAGTTATATGGTAAATTGAAACAACGAACTCTAGTATTGAATTCCTCGCCCTAAAGTCCCAGCACACAATCCGATAAACCACTATGTTTGATGTTATTCCGTAACTTGCTCAGATTTGATAACTATACTTGTGCACAGGCAATATACAATCGCTATCACCCACACCGTGATACATCAATGTTCTTGTAATTTATGAGATAGATTCGCGGCAGTACATGCGATACCCCTCACACCTGATACTCCAAACACGTTTTCATTTCCACGTTGCAGCGCCGGTAGCAATCGATCTTACATTCGCGAGGCGGTGGTGCTGAAGGTTGGCCCCAAGCGATCCGATGTGAGCCGAGGCTGGAAATCAGATTATGTTGACAAATTGCATACCGTTTGATAATTGAATGAAAGTTTCTGTTGATAATGTCCGAGTTTTGCCGCTCACAAGTTTGTACTAGACACCTGCTCTAGGGTCGTGTGAAATAAATCAATCTATTCTGTCACGTGTCCAATGCAATGACCATTTAATTATATCGAGTCCAAGCTAGCTCCCACCATTTCACCCTTCCCACGCTCCGTGTCTCGGATGTCAAGTTCTATCAGTATTGGCAGGGGGATTAATGACTGGGAAAGTCACTTCAGTGATCCACGTGATTTCTGGCACCCGCGATGGCTTTAGTACCGGTTAACCGAGGCACGGAAGCCTTAATCCAACCAAAACACCGTCATGCACACTGATGGGGTAGGTCTGCTTCAGATATATTCCGCAATCCGTCAGTTCTTCTCATCCTACAAAGGGCTCGATGTTCAAAATACATGGATTCAAAGTGGTCATCGTCCATTGGGACGATGAGAGTGAAGAAGAACGTACCGCGAGTGGTGCGATATCACCGTCGTAGACCAAATCGCATATTCAATCGTGAGACAAAAGAATGTTGCTTTTGTCGGCATTCGCGAACCTTTAACTTTAGTGCCGCAACAGCGCCGCGTCGCAGCAAGGCGAATTGGCATTCCATCTGTGCATCGCTGGCCCCTGCAGCCAACCTGGAGCACCACAAGAATCGGTTATGTTTCGTTCTTCTCGCCCATCTCCAAGCTCTGATCTTGCTTCAATGCGCATCCCACATACCCAGTGGTCAACTTCTCCCATTCGGAACAATTTACCTCTGAAACTTGATACCGTTATTGGAATCAGATAAAATAAAAAGCAGGATCTTGATATGATTTTGTTCCGACCGAAAATTGATTATTTTTCTCAATTATAGCTTTCATCGATGGTTTTTCATCCGTTTTCGATTGAGTTGGATTTTTTAGCATTGCGAATATGATGTGGTGAAATTGAGATCGTATAAAATAACCAATACTCGATCTTCTCGATCTTGTGTGAAGTAACATCGGGAAATTTCGTGAGAAAATAAATCACTGTCATTGGTGGCAAATTGTTTGTGGTGCCCTCTGACCAGGAACTATGCTCGTAACGTGAGCCACCATGTAGAAGAGACTGTTTTGGTAAGAGAACTGCATTCCCTCCACGATCGCCGCATAAACCAGACGGCTATCTCTCATACTGTCGAACAGCCCCAGCAGCCGTCCACATCCACATTCACATTCACATTCACGTTCACCTCCTCCTTTGCATCGGTGTAACTCTGTTCCGAGGACCAATGGCGCCTCAGATTCAAACGGATTGGTATCACATAGTGGTCAATAAGGAAGCTCAGAAAATAGAAAAAGATACTCGAAACTGACAGGAATCAGCACTTCCGAAGATGATCTGAGATCAGAGGCTGAAAAAGCAGTGTGAGAGGTTGATTCGTTGACGTTGAGAGACTTGCGTAGCAAATGTTGAAGTGAACGATCAAGTGTTTGAATGTAAACTTTGCAAGTTAGGCATAATTCTCGATTCACAATTGGGCATCAGGGACCCACAGCCCTAGCAAAGGCTCTTTAAGTACTCCGGCATGATGTGGCCGATAAAACTACACATAAACCAACACAGGGTTATATGCGTGTACCCGGCTTATCCCTCCCCATAGTGTGGGTAGACGAACTATGTACATAGCTACCCAAATATCTGTAACACCCCGCAGGAACAAGGGTGAGCCCATTATTCCTGTGGCCTAAGTCTAGAGGGGGATTCTAAACGGCACTGCGCTTTGTTCCCATTCTTGGGTAGTGTCGTGGTACACGTTGTTTCTAGACAAAGCTGGTGGCTTGTGTATACCTGTTACAGTTTTTCATCCTGTCTGACGTAAACACTACCATTTTGGCTTTATCCTTTTCCATCCATTTCTAGCCGGTGTTTAGGTTTTTTTTTCTCTTCGCCGTACTTTCCACATCGGCCAAGACGAAACGTTGGAACTAGCTGTGTCCGAGGTATTTTATCACACGATAGGCCGATGACGCCATTAGGATTCTTTCGTCGAGTGCCTCTGAAATCCTCTGAGAAAATAAGCATAGAGGAAAATACGAAAGGATAAAGGAATAGTAGATAATACAGAAAAGGAGAAAGAACACGGGGAGAGAAAGCGGATCTTGGGGTCTGCCAATCTATTCCGATATTGCCGCTTGAAGGACTCTCCTTAAGTCTTCATTTTCAGCTAACCTCTCTGATTAAGCGTTTCTTTATTTTCTCTTTACCTTCTCCGCTCCCATCAGTTAACCCACAAACATTTGGTTTAACGTGAAATCGATACATATCTACAGCTTTAGCTTTGACGAAGTTAAACAACGAATCTCCACCCTGCCGGGGTCACTATAGATATTACCAGAGCTTAAACTGGGAAGGTTCAGTTTCTTCTCTCCTCTGCAGGAATCGATACTGCGAAAGTGGCACAGATTTAAGGGAGTCTCAATGCTACTAAATGGGCACCGGTAGCAGCGATTACTTCTGGTTAGACTTTTTCTTCTTCCTATTTTTTTTTTTTTCTTTTCTCTCGCGGAGTGCCAGAGTTTGTTCCGGGATCTATTTTCTTTCGGTAACTTTGTGTAGCCACCGAAAACCGCGAGCTAGACCCTTAGGTCATGGTCCGCCAAAAGCTTTTCACGGCTTCAACAGCTTTCGCTAAAGAAATTACCCTATCCAGGTTAAAAAATTTTATCAATACTCTTCACGACAGCATCGAAGGAATTCAAGCTCATGCTTTCTCGCTCGCTCAAAAACACCCTAGGAAGCTAGTTTGACTCGTTTCTAGCAATTTACTCAAATGGCATTGTGTCTTGCACCCGGCTTTCTACGCTTTGCCAAGTGGGCTGGTTAGGCTCTCAACAGTATTCCCAAACCCATACGGAAAAAAACCCTCAAAATATCACCCTCAACTGACCCCTCAACTTTCAGGGTGATTTCGTACCCCCAACTTGACGGTCGACCCTTATTTGAGGGATACCTTCAACTTGAGGACTAGCTCTCAAATGGGGGTCCTCTCAACTTCAGGGTTGACCCTGAAATAGGGCATTGAATGAGGGAGACCCTCGACTTGAGGGTTGCCTTCGACTTGAGGGTTGTCCTCGACTTGGGAACTAATTCTCACCGTCACTTTTTCAGCTTCGTGGTTGACTCTTCAACCATTAAGGGTCGACCCCTGAATTCCGGAGTCATCCTTTTGACTCTTGGAAATCTTCCTTTAGGGTTCAAGGTTTGGATATCATTAACGCTTCACGGTTAACCGTAAAGATTTCAGGTTAACTCTGAGGGATGCGGAAGAACAACCTTCCAAAGTAACCCTCAAATTTACAGGGCTGAGTCTCAACTATTCAGGGTCTTCTCTGAATTTTAAGGGCCATCCCTCAACTCTGAGGAATGACCTTGAACTATCCAGGGTCTTCCCTCAATTTTCAAGGTTGACCCTGGACGCCTTTAAGGTTATCGCTAAATTTTCGGAGGTGTCCCTCAATTTTTGAGGGCTGTTCCTCAATTTTTGGATGTTTTCCCTGAATTTTCAGCGTTGAACCACCAATTTTTCAGGATTGACCTTTATCTTGATGGATCAACCCTAAAAATCAAAGGTTTAACCCCGAAGACTGGAGGTTTGACCTGAAATTTCAGGGATTCCCCCGAAATTAATGTTTTCACCCCAAAAATTGAAGGTTCACCCTCAAACTTGAAGGGTTCTTTTCGTAAGGGAATATACAGGGCGAGTTATCTCCTGCTCCGAACGAGGGAGGGGCTTATTAGTATGGACGGAATATGCCGATATTGATAAGCCCCTCGCTCTTTCCTATGGCATTAGCAGTGAAGCCCCTTCCTCATTCGGACCCGGAGAAAACTCAGTCTGTATACCTGCTCCGTCGAATCAGCCACGATAATCTTTTAATTCTTTGTTTGTGTTCTTAACTCCTTTCGTTTCATTTGCCTAAAAGCATGGGAAAAAGATTGTCAAATCGGATCCTCAGAATATTTCCAATTCAGTTTCAGTCGGGTTGTTCGATCATGCAGTTCAGATATTCGCGTACATCCAGCCCTTCGATGCATCAGTACATGAACTCACCATTACCTACGACGGACTAACCAGGTCGTATGTTGACCCATTGCAGAATATTGCCAAGCCCCAAGATAGACCTCGTATCTACTGCAATGGTGGCGACAATTTCCTCGCGAGAATTTCGTGTGCCTATGCGCAGCTATGTGGCGGTGTTCCGAACTGTGCACCAAGCTTGCAACGGTTTTTCCCAATAGGGATCTGGCTGGGAATTCTAGACGGTAGTCTGTCGAATGGAAAGCCTGATCAAATTTTTACTAGGGAGATATCGACTTTTATTCTTCTCTTTTTCTCCGCCGCGTAAACAGAAGCCGAATCCTAAGTGCACGAGAGCATTCGAAGCTCTTTATCTTTGATCTTATATTCGCGAGCAGTGGCGCCTGACGCGTGGTAAATTTCCTGCGAAGAGGTTTCAAAAAATGTTTCTAAGCACCATCGTGGAATGGGTCGGGTCGCCTAGGGTCAGCGGCCTCACGATAAGGATGTGACTTTGGTCATATTGACGTCAGGTGTGGCGTTGGATCGACACCTTGCGGCTTAATCCGTCACGGAATTGTGTATTGGTATACCTTCACGTATCCGGGATAACAGGGCGGAAGGACATGCCAACTTTTATATACATGTAAGGGAATCGGGAACGTGAGTCTTCTGTAGAAGGTGGTGCGACGATGTGTCACATCAGGGTTTGCCTCACCTTTTTCATAACCCGCCGTTCAATCCTCGCACTTTACCCCTGTACCCTCCAATATCGTCCGGTACCTATGCAATATTTCAATAACGTTCAAAGCCTATTGGTGGAAAAGTTTGCTAGAATCTTCCGTGATAGCCAGGCAAAATTATAGGCAGTAAATAAAACCCCTTAATCACATGGAAAATCGATTCAAATCGAATTCGAAATTTAAGTTAGAGACTTTGGAACAGGGCCAAAATAATAAAACTTGAACAACCACTCGACAAAAGAAATGGACAGAGTACAAATGTCAGAGGAATACGGTTTCTATTTGAGTGATAAAACATATCTTGATCATGTACAGGGTGATTTATCAACAGGGACATGCTTTATCTAAACAGGGGTCGGATGTTCCTTCTTCGTCGGAATTCCTTAGCCAAATGATTTGAGCAAAGAAAAATGGTTAGGAAAATTTCGTCCTAATTTTCGAAAGATTAGAATCTAAGAATTTTTTCCACGAAATATTTGTGACAAATTAGGAAGAACCTTGTCAATTTTTTTCAGTGCTGTTCGTCGTTAGCATCGCCCATTTGAATAATTGATTTTCCTCTGTCACTGCTTGATGTCAGTCCTGCTGCGATGAACGAGATTGGGTACATTTTTAGATGATCACGACCTCTCTAGACCAGCTTCCGTGTAAAAAATGTCTGAAAAAAATACTGAAAAATTAAATGAAAAACCCGGAGACGGGACAACTGTAACTGGCACGTGCTCTGAGTAAGCTCTTCTGCACATTATAAATATACATAACATATGTAGTACATACAACTGTGTTGAGTACGTGGTTAGCTCTTCCAGAGCACTAGTTTCATTCTTGAATCTGTTGCTTTCCAAATTTAATCAAGATATAATCCCAAATTTCACATTCTAAATAACTTTGCACCTGAGTTTCATGTCGAATAAGTTTTCAAACGTTGAAGTACGTAACCCGACGTTGGGGCACTTTTTTCATTTTATTTTTTCCTAATAGAGTATGTGTAAATGTCGAATTGGATAACCAATATGATTGAACGAAGAGCTATTCACCAGTTAGGAAGCCTTTGTACGAGAGGCTATTCACTGAAGAAGTCACCCAAAAATTCCATGCGAAATTACAATAGTTATTTGTGTATCAAGGGCGGAAAGTAGGGGAGAGTGGGGCACTATGGGTCAGTTTTCACTTTTCGATTTTTCTAATTTCTTTGGAAAGATATTTGAAATTGTGACCAGGTGGAATTCATGACTCAACTCATTGGCAACAATGTCCAAAAACTAAAATTCGGATATCTTGCATAGCAAAAATAATAAAAATGCATTTCCAAAGAAGAATTTTTGACCCATTGTGCCCCACCCGTGGGGTACAATGGGTCACCCCATGGGGCACTACGGGTCAACCTGGTAATCAGCTGAAAGTGATGCAATTTTCGACAGAATACATTTTTTTATTTAAATTAGTAAGCACCTAATGCCTTTTCCAGTCCAGTTACTCAATCAGTCGGAATCATTGAATCAGTAGGAAAAAAACAGCGTCAACGTACATAAATGAGTATGAGATTGTGACGTTTCTTTTACAAAAACATAATTTAGGAGTTAAAGTCGCGATTCCCGATAACGAACTGTCTACTGGGGATCATTTTGAACGTTAATTAGTGAAAAACCTGATCGGATGATGAAAATGTGCTATTTCCATGGATCTTAAATAAATTGACCCATTGTACCCCACGCTCGAATTTTTTCAACAAACTGATTTTACCTAACCAAAAAACGCATATTTAACTTTGGGCCATACGTGATTTTCTAGCCTAGGTATGTAAGTATTCATTGATATGATGACAATTGGCCGTATCTAATCCGTAAAAATGTGAAAACGAAACTTAGCAGGATTTTTTTTCCAACTTTGAGGGCGTCAAAACAAACTTTCAGTCACTGAAACGCACCATGTTGAAATAAAACGAGTAACGACACGTTAAAACAAGTGACTGTAGGTCACGAACCTGCCACCCAGGTGCCACCTCTTTACAACCCTCGAGGGCGGAGATGGCAGCATTGACCCATAGTGCCCCATGATCCATAGTGCCCCACTCTCCCCTACTATTTTTCCGAGTGTGCCTTTGGCGGCACGAGTCGAAGGCGAGTTGCTGCGAGCACACTCGCTAAAATAGCCTGGCGCCCGTGATGCACACTATGTTTTTCTCATCACCTGGTCTGCAGAAATGCCTCTTTTCAGACCGAGTGAGCGGGCGGAAAACAGGATTTTGCGCCCTAGGGCAGGAAAAAGTCTCTTTCGCCCGCTTCTAGCAGGCGCAAAACGACGTTTCCGCCCGAGGGCGAAAAGATCTGTTTTCCGCCCGCTCAAGAGGTTTGAAAAGTGGCATTTTGCGACCGGGTGTGAGAAAACAAATTATTCGGAATTCGGGGGAGATTGTTGAAAATTTGTAGAGATTGAATACACCTCCGGAATCCTGAATATTTGTTTCTTCTCATTAACCGTGATTTGGACATCGAAAAAATGACAAACAAATTAATAACCTCTTCCCGCACCAAGGCACATTTGTAACCACATAGGAAATTGGAAAATTAAGGTCGTGGTGGCATTTCGTTGTGCAGAAGTCATGCGATATTTTGAGCAGCAAAGCAATTGATGTTGAAATACAATCATGCGAAAAAAACCGGAAGTAAACCACGAATCGAATTTTAGGACAAAAAAAATTGTTCGTCCAAAATGTGCTTATTCTGCTCATTTATTATTCTAGAATCGATTGATACAGTAAGAAATAAAATATTTGAGCCGCGATTATGAACACGTGTGGGAAGAGGTTACTTCGTGCACAGTGAGCGATTTTCAATAAATCCCCAAGAATTTCGGGGATTCAATCGTAATCACAATAGTAAATGATTTTTTTTACCATGTTCTATAAAATACCATGAATGTGAAAATCCCGGAGTGATCTGACTGATGCATATGGGGTATTCCATATCAACTCGACCAATGATTTTCCCTCACCATTTTTGATTCGCTTTACGCTTTCCTATATGATTCTTTGATCTCAAAAAAGCACTCCAGAATTTTTTCAGATTTTTACTACCAAAATTTAATTTTTTATAATTATTCTACCCCATCTAAAATTGGATTTTTTTTTTTATCCGAAAAAATTCTCACAAATCACATTTTTCATTCCGATCATTTTGACACCTATCCAATGATGGGCCGAATTTTTTTCTTCTTTTTCCAACGTTCTAAACATTTTGAACAAACAAAACGCAATGCTGCGACGTTATGAATATTCTCTGAAAATCACCGAAAATTTCAGAATAGACCACAGATTTTCTGGTAAATTTTGCAGCATTTCCGTAACGTTGCAGCATTGCGTTTCATTTTGTCAAAATGTTTAAAGCGCTGAAAAGATAGAAAAAAAATCGACCCATCATTGGACGGGTGTCAAAATGGTCGGAATGAAAGATTTGATTTTTGAGAATTTTTTCAGATAAAAAAAATCCAATTTCAGGTGGGGTGGAATAACCATAAAAAGTGTACGGTTGGTGGGAAAAATCTGAAAAAAATCCAGGAGTGCTTTTTTAAGATCAAAGAATCATACAGGTAAGCGTGAAGCGAATCAAAAATGATAAGGGGAAATCATTGGTCGAGTTGACATGGAATGCCCCGTATGTATGGGGCATATTCCACGCCAACTCGACCAATGTTAAACCCCGACCATCTCAAAATCATTCCATGTTTTTTTCTAACATTCTACTCAGTAAAAAAAGCATCCTAAATTTTTTTTCGGATTTTTTTATCAAACCGTTAGTTTGTTATGAATTTTTGAAGTTGATTGAGAATGCCCCTTCATAAAAATCTGAAAAAAATCTCAAAAATCCAGTGGATGACACAAAACAGCCCCCGTTTAGGAAAACGTGGGCCGAATTTTTTTCTATTTTTTTTCCACTCAATTTGGAATTTTCTGATATTTGAACCTGAAATTGTCTAACACAGGATCAAATTTCAAACGTCAAATAAGGTTCAATTCACTCGGAAACGTTCGGTTTCACCATTTATGACCCTTATTTAATGCTTACAATTTGATCCTGTATTAATTTCAGTTTTTGAAATTAAAAAATTCCGAATTAAGTGA
>JAFFZH010014162.1:15496-51527 GCA_018420115.1 Euura saliciscinereae
AAGGGCATTTTCATTCAACTCAAAAAATTCATAACAAATTGACGGTTTGATAAAAAAAAATGTAGGACGCGGTTTTTACTGAGTAGAATGTTAGAAAAAAACATGGAATGATTTTGAGATGGTCGGTGTTTAACACTGTTCGAGTTGGCGTGGAATGCCCCGTATACATTCTGCTCTGTTCTTTTTGGTTCTAGTACGATAAGCAAGTAGCAAATATGGATGTCAAGATGCATTTGGAGGTGATATTGAATAAATACTTGCTCTACAACAGTGTTTAATTTCGAGTCAAGTGTCTATCACCTATGCCTACTATGGATAACAGAGGATGTGTACGTAGTCTGAATTAGTACCAGCACACATGTCGAGAATTGTTACACTGGTATTTCTGTAACTGACGTGAATATCTCGGAAGTTGGCATAAACTTTGTCTTCAGTTTCTCTGGTCCGTTCGCTGCAGCTGAACTTTTCACTGATTTCGGAAGTCTGAATTCGACGTCTAAATTGTGGTCGAGATTTAAGAAAATATCGTATGTTTTAATTACTTCTTCCAGTTTATCGAACTCCATGTCTCACAATCCGACTCGTATTCCAAGTATCTACAAAGCATCCAGTTTCGGTTGCTATATGAGTAATGTTGATGAAAAATTCTTCATCCTTTAATCCGGATCTGCTAAAGGAGATACAATTTCTGGTCCATCATAGCTTCACACAGTTGGCATTTACATTGAATAGAAAAATTTCATTACTTGCGATTTGGCGCTTGAATGAATGTGAATATAACCCACTCTATATAACAGCCTTAATTATACATAGCCTGAGGCGTGGAGAGGATCGTATTCTATTTAACCTCCCGTTTCAAACCTGCCATGCTCTCAGCCCCCGCGTATAGCTGGCATTAAAAAATTCATCAGTGCGGTCGAAGGGTTAAAAAATGTTGGAATCCCCAGGTCTGGCGTAAACATACCAACCAGAGTTTATCCCAGCGGAAGCTAGCACCTAACCCTGCAGAAAAATGTAGCTAGCTGCACGGCGTGGCATAACGATCCAGTTAACACGTAATTCAGATGCAGTTCAAGGAGGTCATTAGTTTCAAGCTAAAATGGAAATAACATGAGCTATGTGCTCACTGTACCTGCTCATGCTGCAGTGACTCTCTCAATTATGAAACTATTCATTTTTTACCGTGATTGAAAACCGAACGATCTTTTCCGTGGAATATGAAAAAAGCGCGTTCAACTCTTGCGATTTGTAAGGTCAGCTTTGGCTCTTGGGAACCACAGGTAGCGATACGGATTCCGATGAAAATATTGATGGATACCGAAAGGGGGATTTTGGTGTAAATACGGTGTTTTTTAGACCACCCTTCCAAATCACCTTTGAATTATATTCTATTTACTGAGTATTTGCGTGGCGTACATCGCTTTGTCAATCGCGTTTGTTCGTACCCCGCTGGACGGACGAGGGCGCGGTCCGAACTTCCTGTATTTATTTGAATCGAAATTTCTACCCGCTGCAACCTGACCATAACCATAAACCGGCCACGAATCACCCTCCAGTATGAACAATGGAAAGAATGAAAATGAAAGAATGTTATAATTAAAAGTGAAAACAAAATCACATTTGAACAGCGATTATGTGTATATTTGTTGATTAATAGGTGTTTGTCAGTTAACAAGAACGTGGAAAATTCTCTTCGCTCGGGGTCTGCTCTCCTTGGTTTTAATTCGCTGGAAATTTGAACGGACCAAAAAATCTTCCGGGCAATAGATTTCAACCCCGAAACTTTTCACGATATACTTGAACTTGCTATCCACGTTCAGACACGGCGCTCTATGTACGAGCCAGACAATACGCAGATATCACGTCATTCTTCAGAGTGGTTTCTTATCAACGCTTCACCCGATGGCTCGCAAAGTGTCGGGGTGAAATACCACTCTCCTCAAATATTTTTACACCTTGTCACGCAGTCGTCGTCTAACTGAGCCGGAAACCTGTGGGGCTAATTTTTTTCTGTTGCCCTCATAAATTCATGAGTTTTTGTGATTTTCGTACCCAAGGGTAGAACTTTCAAAACTGAAGAAAACTGTCCGCAAGTCCCACGAATGCAAGGAATATTAAAATTTAGTTGGACAAGTTTTAATACACAGCAGAAAAATTGGTGTTTCAGATAATCCACTCAAATTATTACGTTCCCTTCGTGCTGACTTTGCGTTGCTTTTATATTAACTTTTGTTATTTTGTTTCCAAATTATTCTGAATTGATTTTATGCTAACTACTGATGTTGTGTTGACTTTGTATCGACTTTGTGTGTATTTTGCGTTGACGTCGTCTTCTGTTTATTTTGCATATTTTGTGCTGACTTTGTGTTTATATTCTTTTCGTGTTGACATTACTTTTAGTGTGTGTTGAATTCGTGCTAATTTCATGTTGACTTAGTGTTGATTTTGTGTCAACTTTGTGACAGGTTTTATTTAATACAAAAAAACATACAAGTTTGTCATTCTTAGTTTGACAATTTTTCAAAAGCTAAGACCCATTGTAAGTGCAGCTGAGGGGTTAGAAGAACTAGAATAGAAGCAGATCGAGCCTTTCGGGCGGAGGTTCATATTTTTATTACAGACCTCAAGAGACAGTCGACGCTCGACTCTTCATCCAACTCCGAACAAGAAATTGATACCGGTGCACTAATGAGATGATATTACAGTAGGTCTCCTGCAACTGACAATGGATAACTTTCCCGCTCAATTTTCTCCAGCCATGGACGCACGTCGCAATTTCAACGAGTAAATTCTCTCTTCGTTTTCTCACCCTGGGAATATGCTTCGTGATTCCCTGCCACTGGTCCTTAATCGCTTCCGATTCCTTATCAATTATCCGTCGATCTGACTGAACGCGACGGTATTCTCAGTCGAATCAAACTGGATACGAAGCTGGGTTCTATTTCTATTTTCAACGATAACGATTCGTAATCGAATATCGATATTTTACCCCTTGACTCATCCTCTTCCCGTATAATACATACTTAAAAGAAGCTGTGAAGGGGTTACCACGAAGAACCCAAAGTTAAGTCTCCTGCGGCTAGATTTACGCGCGCGAAGGGTATTTATGAATTCCCCGAAACACCCAGGGTGGGTATCCTCCACCTATATCACGAGAAGTTTTCTATCCTCGGAAAAGGAACGACTACTTTTCACTTAAGCGCGGTTACTGGTCCTGCAAGGGCGCGGTGAACTTTCGGCACAGACCATGGAACTTGCGCGGTCGAGTACGGCATTAGAGATTTTCAAACACCGACATGACACAAGTACAGCTGGTAGTTGTACACATAGCCGAAGTACGATCTTGTTTCGACAATAGCTCCTTATTTAATTTATTACCCCCAGTAATGTACCCGGCCGGCGTGGCTATATTCCTTATCCTGCGACTACGCGGATGTACACATGTATACGGTGAGTTCGACCCATCCGCTCCAAGACCCGCAATTTTACCAGCTAGACGCATATACCGATGTACAGTTAACTTTTATGTAGATTCGCTACAAGGTAGGGTGAAACGCGGTTTCGAGTAACTCTTCAAAGCGCCCACCGCACTCAAGGCTTTACCGTACTTGAAATTTGGATGAAGGATAATTCTCGAATCATTTTTCGATACTTTCATGGTCAGCCCCCTCTCCGCTGAACACAAATCCGACTACAAGGAATGTCCGTCAAATTTGTTCTATTTCTATTATCCATAGATTTTCGATGATTTGCATGATTTCTGGATAGTTTTGACCAACTATAATATTATCAACAGAAGATTCAAGACCTCTCAAAATGAAGTGTGAAAAAATGAAAAAAAAATCACTATGTCGACTGTGAAACAATTTTTAGAAACTTGGGAAAAAAGTCATTCGCCTGAAAACGAATTTTTTAGTACATTCCCGTTATGGTCGAAATCCGGTCAATCCACTTTACAGAAAGGATTAACTTCTGGAAAGTGAATTTTCAGTTGTTTCCATTTCCTTCAGACACAAACCGATATTCAGACTTTAGCAGATTACGCCAAAGACTCTTTATCGTTCAGATAGGAAGAGAATATCGATACTTTGCAGATCGAATGACAATTCTCAAAATTTCAGGATAGAGTTGGATTAGAATCGGGAGTTATTCAATGTTCATAAATTAATAAGACCCTAATTACTCAAGTTGTTTAACTGAAGGCGGACAAGTTCTCCTTGGAGCAAACTCCATCATGCTGTAAGATCAGCAAGAGAAGATAGCTGGTAAAGTTATCAGAGAGAGAGTGACCTCACTCCAGCGTGCGGAGTAATGAAAATTTTCTGGGGGTAAACTTTTTAATATTCCTTCTGTCTGTTATCTTACATTTATTTCAATTTGCTTCACTTTACTTCACTTTCGGGTAAGAACAACATTTAGATATTACTCGAGGGTCGCGTAACGCCGTGCCGGGGATCTCGGAAGCCTCAAATTGCCGGAAACGAGACTGCAGGATTCATGCAGACATTGCGATTTCGTTCCTGATTTTTTATACCCAATTATAACGTTCGACTTCCCGCGCTGTCTTATCATGAAATTATAAGGGGATAAGAATCGAATTCTCACAGTACGTTGAGTCTCACCTTTTTTTTCCATTTCACCTGGTTACGAGAAATACAAGAAAGAAGAGTGATATTTGGGCATTCGAAGTCCTAATAATTCTCAGGGTGGTAATTTCCAAGTGTGACGCTCTTCCTGCAACCTTTTTAAGCGATTGTAATTCAGAACCTTTCTAAAGCGTAGAGAAAGTTTTTGGTTTAGTGCACGAATTATACCCAGTCCTCCACTTAACAGTTTTCGCGTTGAATTATCCGAAGCAATTCTCTAAATTTATTCACCTCAGTCTCCTTTGTTTTACTCCATTAGGTGTTCTCTCTGAGTTTATTAAACTACGCGATGCGTCGTTAGATTATTTCCTCTTCAGAATGATGCATAAACTTTTTTCTCTGCGGCTTGATGATACGTTTACGTTGTGACTCAAGTTTTCCATTACATCTCTCACCTAATAGTCAATCACTTGCTCACAGTGAATCCACGTCAATTGAGCAATTAGTCGCGAACACTTGCTGATCTAGCGTTTACAGAAATTTGTTTCACGGTTTGCTTGCAGTTTCGTTAATCAGATACGGATTCTGGTTCGGAAATAGCAATTTACTCTACGTCACTCGATGTACTTCTACAAATTGATGGATTCTACTCACAATTACTATTAGAGTATAGAGTAGAGTAGAGTCGACTATGAGGAGAAACTAAAAAATAGAAAAATTGCCCTCACTCGATAGTTGACTTACATTATAGTAATCACAAACACTAAAAACGCGGAAATTCTATCAGAATCATTAAAGTTTCATAGTGAATCAATTGAAAGCAGAACGTCGGGTATACCGGTAGGTTCGACCTTGCAGTACCAACTTGAAAAGGAATGAGGACAACAATCCACAATATTCCTAATGTTCTTTGTTATTTTTTGGCTAAAATTTGCATGCGTTTTGAACACTTATCGAAATAACATTTTTTACGCATGATTATACACACAGTATTTTCTCATCCGTGTTACTGATACAATGTTGGTATACCTTTTCTGATCTTTGGCAGAAGAAGAAAAAAACATTTCTCGTAGGACGCGTCCGAATCTCAAGTTTCTATTTTTTTTTCGCTGGTTTGAGAATGCCGAAGGTCTCGACCTCCCACAATCACTTCAACCAGAATTGTCCAGAATGATTTTGCACGGTGTTCGGTCTCACACGGATCAGCGTGTCTCATGCCATGTCCAGGGCGGGAGAGATAGCTAGCTCAAAGAGAAGGAGTCCTTGGTGTTATTGGTATTTCTCCCTTTCAACTCGTCTCTTTCCGTATCTTTACCTCCTCCTCCGTTCTCGCTCCATCTCGGCAAACTTTCTCGTTTCGGATTAGGAAACGCTTTCCGCCAAAGACCTCTGGAGAACCTGATTCTCGATCTGAGACTGAAATTCTGAATCCTACACGCTACGATATTCGCCGACACAGCAATGACTCGCCATTTTCCTAGTCAAAAGACATCTTTGCACAAAAGATGATCAAGACATGACCATCTCAACCTCATCAACGGGTCTTGTTGGTCATGGGCTCAAGGCCGTAGATTAAATTCCCACTGATTTATGCTTCGGATACGGTTGAGCGTTTGGTATCGAATCCTCTAAACTGAAAGCGCTGTTGAGGTTTCCTTGATTGTTTCGGGACATGAGTATAATTTCCCGGCAGTGATGGGACAGCGATTTGTTGTTCGAAACAATTGGGATCGCCCCACTATTGAAGGTGGAGGAAATCCCGGATTTAGTTTCTCACGAGCATCACGTAGAAGCTGTGATTCGAGCATCTGGTGGACATCAAGCCGGACGGTCCTGATCGACAATGACCGCAGCCGGCACCCACCATGTGGTTTCCAGCTGTATCGTACTCCGGCCTGCCTGTACGTCCGCGAGTCCGAGGAATTAGGGACACTCGCCCAAACTGAAACAATATTTCTCCACAAAACTTTTCACCAGAATTCAAAATAGGGTCAGGGGCCAGCGCACGCGTTATTATTATTCAGGAACTACATACAATTTGTGAACACTGATTCGGTCTGCGTCTCTTATCTCCTCGGTTGTTCCGTAACACAATTAAACTCGAGTCATTCCAGTCATATGTGTACCCTATGTCATTTTGCAGTCTCTTCCTCGAGATGATTGTTGTACCTTGATCATAGTGTACCTTGAAACATGTCGTTTATTTCAGTGTGTGTAGTGATAATAATGAAAAAAAACGATAGTTTCTCATCAATCGTCGGATACAACGAACTACTGACCCAAATCTTGGTATTTTAATGCGTTATCTTGATGGGTATCGCGATTTATAGATCTGAGAATCGAAAAGTAACTGTTTTGTGATTTCGTTGTCGATTTTCGACGGTCTAATGAATGAATTTTTCGGAGATCTACTCATGTGGTGAGACACATATACGCCTAATAAATATACCGTGAAATTCACGTGAGATATGAATATAACCTCCGAATATGCACTTACTGTTTGTAATAAAATGTACCCTCTTGTACCTTGACTCACGTGAGCAGCGTGTACCTTGAAACGTTATTCTCATATACAGTGATTTTTTCGGTTTTTTCAGGTGATTTATTTCTATGCCACAAAAATAAGGAGACCAATTAGAAGTCTGATTCACAGGTTTAGGAAATGATACGTTATCGAAATCCGTTATTGATCTTCATATTGATGAATACAGAATATTCACGCTAAAACTCAGATGAAAGAAAAGAACCACCCACTTGCCTACCCTGAATCAAGTATTGGGCAAAAATAATGAATAATTTCTCAATTTACAGTAACTTATAGTCTGCGCTAAATCTTACGTGACAAGTAGTGTTTCAAGGGTGTTGTACCTTGGCAGAAAATTTCCAAAAATTTCAAATCAGTTTCACAAAAATTTACGTGAAGTCGTGTTATTTCTGTAATTCGTGACTTTTGACCTCCGTGCCTAAACACTGTGCAGACAGTATCTTAAGCGATGCTCTGAAACAGGCTACGCTTTAGGGTTGCAGAGAGCATTGCCGGGTTTACTAGAGGCACGTAAAATCTTAACTCGTTTCCCCCTAATTATTGCCGTGTTATTTCTAGGGTCTTGTCAGAGCATAAGTCAGTTAACACTCATGAACAGAATCCCGCCGTGTAGTTATAACGCCGTCTTTGTTCCTCGCGGCGTTACTCCGTGTGGGCAGACTCCTCTTTCTGCTCAGCCCTCATTCTCAGATTCTCCAACATCCTCACACTACTTTCCTAGCTTTTCGTGTATGAGTGCACAAACGGCCCCCAGGAGCACCGCCACGTTATGGAGCATTCGTCTACGTGCTTCGCGTGCAACCTCCTTGACTTCCTCTCTAATTGTTGCTCGCTGTGGAATCGCGATAAGACCAGGGTTCAAATCGCCTCTCATTTATGGCCAAGGGTTGACTGAGTCAGTGCTTCAAAATTAGTCAAAATTAGTGTACTTTGATTACTCAAAGATGACAAGAATTCGTGAAGCTCAAAAGTTCATACCTTTCTTCATATCACCGATGTTCTTTATCTTCGAACATTTCGGAGCCACTTTCATCCTAATGGTCTCATACACAGATTACAGACAAAATGTCAAGCCTGAAGAGGAAATACCTCGGATAGCATAGAACCGAAAGACGGATTCGACGTTGGTATATGATACTCAGATTATTATTCCAATTATAGCGAACGGCGTTGTTGAAAAGATGGGTTGTGGTAGCGGTAACACATCAAACCCTGCATCCGAGGTTTCGAAACTAGCAATGCAACGTAACGTAAATCCCGGCAATTCCTAGACCGCAACAATGGTTCTGATAGCGTCGAGAAATACTAGGACATAATGGGACCATTGTGGAAACGGGTTAATTCATTCCGAATATTGTTCTCATCGTCCCTCCTGCTGCCGCTGCAGTGTCGGCAAAATATTCACAAACTGAAATCCCTTTCCGCTGATATATACCACAACCACAATAGAAATTCTGGGATGGATGGCTGCTGGGAATTTCCAGATTCCCTGAATTATTACTCGATTATCCATTCCGTATAACTCGCACTGCTCATCCGTCAAGGCGAATAACCTTGCGTGCCGCTGCTGACGCCATATGTCAAACAATTTTTTTTTCTTTCATCTGGGCCATATTTGAAAAAGTTCCCGAATTTCGCCTATTTTTAATACCGTCGGTGAACTGGAAATCGATTTTTTTTCAACGTCGTACATTGCAAAGTTAAATTTGCCAGGCTGAACATTTTCACAGCTGCATATATGATGGACTGCAGTATAGACCGTTGAGCAACGGCGAGGGCAGCGCGGACCCCGACGAACCGTGTAACTGAATTAACTCACTGCCCACATGTGGCACCTGCTTTCTATTCCGTTCTTTTTATTTTCAAATCATAGCTGGTGTCTATGTGAGCTTGGTGGTGTGCAGAAATTTGGTTGCGGAAACTCTGACCAAACCAGCACTTGTATTGCACTGACGTAGAAAAGCCTTAAACTCCACCTCGGACCAAACTCAAACGAAATGTCTTGGTACATATGCGTGTACAGCTGCGCGGTAAAACGGGCATTCATCCCCTTTCACAGTTGACTTGTACGACCAAGTCGGCTATGATGACCTCGGGTTTTGTTGGTATGGTTCAGTTGTATGTGATTCGGGAAAGTTTGATTGAAACTGGCTCAACCCTGAAAAAAAACGGATCATTTTCAAATTCGAATAAATTTTGAAATTCTGCTGGCGACTGGGAGAATCTTTTTTTTTTGTAGCTGTCTTCAAAAATTGATTTTGAAAATGTCGCTGGTAGGAGATTTTTAAACATTCATATTAACAGTGGTCTACATTTCGATGAATCCAGAAAGCCAACATCATTATTACTGTTATCATCATTTCATTATTTTTGTTTATGTTATTATTTTGTGATTTTTGCTACTGTTATTAGTATTTCCGTCATTTCCGCAACTATTCGACCGAGCAAACTTTCAAACAATGAACAAGTAATCGAATTTCGACGTAATTATCCTACTATCTTACCATCGAAATGGAAGCCTGCCTTGCTATTTATTCGAGTAATGAACGAAAAAGCTCCTACAGTAGCAAGATAATATGTAATGCAAATTTATTATTCAACGTACTTACACTCTTCAATCTTGAATCTTCGTAAACCTTTCGAAATGAATCGTGGGATTCTACATCACAATATTTACTTCCGGGGATATGGACTGCTGAAATATTGAAATGATACATCATTTTGTCTCGAGATTTGAAGAATCACTCCATCTCTGAAAAATCTCATAGCAAAATGCCGCGTAAAAAACAAATGACGTATCTGTCGTTTCGTATTTAGGGATACGTTGAAATCGAACAATGAAGGTTAACGTGCGAAAGGATTTCTGACAATGTGTCCGAAAGAGACCCAAAAATAGTATCCATTATTCGGAAATTCCAGGAACCAGTCTACTTCCGACACGTTGCGTAAACCAACCGTGGGAACCTTTGTGAAAATGTACAAAACTCGAAACACTTTTCACCCAAGGATTTGCAGAAAATATTTCACACCTCCTGTGTTGGACGCTTGCTAAAACAGTCGCAGATTGGCCAACGTCCACATGCCACTTGCCAGGTAGAAAACATTGAGCAGACCTTTGAATTTGCCAACAAATCGGAGCTCTGCGACTATGGAGGATTCAGATTCCAAAACTTCGCGTGCCTTCGATTGCTTGTAAGTTATGCGGATAGAGATGGTTTCAACTTAAAAGGATATTCATTGTGGTATTTTCGAGTACGAATATCTGTTTAACATCGTTCCAAGGGCAATAGAGGAGGCAACCCAATCGACCCAATGTAATTAGCTGATCTACGTAAGATACGGTTTTACCACGATTTCAGCTGAACGGAGTGAGCAATCTGAAGTCGTTTGTAGTCGTTTCCTTCATTTGGTTTTTATCCATAGATTTACCGTTGAGAATTCAAAACGGAATGAAGTTAAGAAAATTTGGCGGACCAAAAACGAGTGACTATCGAAAATTCGGTTAATTTGTTATTACAAAGTCGGAATAAATTTATTTTCACAAAAGTGTTCTGCGTTTTACTGTTTAAATCACACGTTGATATCTTTGTCGATTCTCGAGATCGGCGTCACTACCAGTTTTTCTGCGTTTGCTATTTTGACCCCGCAATTTCGTCAAAAACCAATGGGAGAAAAATTGCGGAGAATCATAGTATTGCAATATACGATGAACCGGAATACAATTTTTTTTCGTGCGATTTCTGCAACGATCAAAGAGTACAAGTTTCATGTATAATTTGAGCACTTAAACTTCATAAAATATCAATAACTGTCCGAGATATCACAGCTCCAAGTTATTCATGTGCTTTCACTTCTCTCTTCACTATCCATGGTCAAAAATCCAAAACCCGAGTACATTCCAATTCATCAACACGGTGATTGTTATTGATTATTTCACTAGATCGGAAATTTGGTAGAATGTGGTTTTTTTGGATCGCTTATCACGAATCTGAAGTCAGTCTTGCAAAATTATAATTTCGCGTATTCGACATGCTGCAATAAACGGAACTAAAACCATTCAGATTCTGATGAAAATTGGTACTCGAACGTTGGTTTGGTTGCTAATCGCGAATCTGAAGTCAGATTCGCGAAATTCAAGGTGGTGGATCCAATTTACTGAGAAAAACACCAAGAACATTCGAATTCTTATGAGCATTGCTCCATAATCAGCCGAAACCCGCTTGTTTCGTCCTGAAGAGGTAACTGCATCCCCTAATCGATTATCGAACGAAGTTTCTTGGACATTTGAAGGTTCTTCGATTAGCCGTGCCTTCAATTATTAATCGCGGTCTTCGGTTAATGTCTCTGATCAGTCGTTTACTGGAGTATTTTAGGTTTTTTCCTAGTGATGTCTTCCATAATTAGAGCCTTAATCGCTCAGCCTTAACGCAGATTCGACTTGATCCTGATCGGTTCTGTGGTGAAACGAGAGTCCGACTGAACGAAAAATTCATCTATCCTAATTGATCGATCTTCACGCGGCATTGTCCCGTCCTCGAGTGCAGTGATGTCGTAAAAATCGAATAGCTCATTCGAAGACCAGGAAGCGGTACCAACGGGGGGACGAGAAATAGATGTCACAGTATCAATCGAAGCTCGCACAGCAATGAAAACTCGGCTATGACAGTTCGGTCCAAACAGACCTCGGTCCAGAGACTGTGCCTTAACCCATGGATGCATACCTATATACAGCATCCGAAGTTGTGCGCAGACCGAAATGTGAGAGGGATGCTGCGCTGTTCCTCGCTCTCGTTCCACCCACGCACGTCTCTCTCATTCTCCATCTCTCTGTCTCTCATCGGCGAGGTGCGGGTGGTGGAACACTGTCTCCCTCTTATTTCTCTCTCTCTCTGACGGCGCTCCCTCCGTTATATCCCCAAGCCAGTCTGCAGTCTGCCGGCAACTCTTGTGCGGACGCGATCGTTTTACCACAGAGTACCGCTAATCCGGCGTGTTTTACATCGCGATGTTTGTTTCGTGATCACGTATTAGCGGAAACCGACAAATAAACGGGATCGATCAATCGCTTGAACAAACCGAATGAAATTATTTCGGTTTTTTTTTCAACCTACGGGGAACTCACCTCATTACGATTTAACTAAAAACAATTGATTGGAGCTGAAATCATAACCGAGGGGCTTCGATCACCTGGGCCGAACCTTTAAGTAGTTGGAGTCCGGATTGGTCGGACGTTCAAAATCCCGAGTGTGAATCTTGACGGTCGAGTGAGCGCGTTTATTCAGCCGGATGTGATCAAAGAAGTAATTATACCAGAGGGAGGATGGATTCAGGAAAGCGAAAGATAATTGAGTGACGTGAAATTTTCAGTGTTCATTATTCCGATCGAGTGTCTTCGACAGCTCTTCCGGTCTGGAAGACGATAATGATCTGAACTACTCAACTCTGTGAAAGACATTCTGACATTGGAGGGAAAAAAAACTCAGGTGAACAATTCCCTCATCGGTGCCCAGCGTGAGGCTCCGTTCTGTCACTGAATTGAACCAACAATTACCGCCCAGCACGTGATTGAGTTTGTTTCGAATCGATAGCGTGCCTGTAGTTTAATTGATTATATTACACTCAATTTAATCGTTGATTACTGGTAAACGGTCTACCGTTCGTCAGGGTTTCCACAACGGGCAAAAGGTACCGATACAGTGATGGAGAACTGATCGCGTGACCATACCCGCACAGTGACTACTACTTTCGACGTTGGAATAAAGTGATCAGTTAGGATTAAGGTCACGAACACCGACCCTCAACCCCTCCGTCTTTTGTCGCCGACTTTAACCCTCTCGAGGAGGTGAGTGGATTAATCTACCTTTTAGCCTAGAATTTCTCACATCTCCCCCCTCCCCCCATCTAAAGTCCACTTGAAAAAGTACCTACGAATAAGGGAAAAAATTTGAGAGAACAGAGCGATGCGGAAGCTGATGGTAAACTATCACTCACATTGTAGACCGAATCTTCTCAACGGAGAAAAAAACACTTTCCAAATTCTGTAATTCAATGATGTATAGAAATTCAACTAAATCCCTGCGAGAATTGATGAATACTGAAAATCAGTGCCAGCGTGATGTTCAGGTCTACAGAGTTTTTAGCTACCGGAAACATCTGGAAGACTGAAAAAACACCTTTTAATACTCACTCAGCAATAAAATTCGCTATAAATTGCTGATGCACTCAGATTATTCACGCAAGAGCTTACGCACTTGAATACATTGTGTACAATGTACGAAGAAATGGCGTAACTTCTCAGATAGTGATTGCATACACTATATAGAGTTATCCGCAGGCTACTCCAAAATGATACGGTTTCGTCATCATTTTCGAGCAGAAACCCTTCTAGGATGGGCCCAGCTGAAGCATGTAATGTTTGGTACAACAAGGCCTCACTATGTGCTAAGGCATCCATAAACCATCCTGTGAAGCCCTACTTCTTTGGCCTCAGTTAAATTTGAAGTTTGCTAAAGCATTCATGAGATATTCTGATGAGGCCGGGAGTCGAGTCGTGGTGAGGAAGCCTTGAAATTACAAATTGGGACGCGTTTTAGTTCCTGAGTATAGTCTTACAAGGATTAGGGCAATCCTGAACAAATCCTTGCAAGGGTTTAGTAGAGAAGGTTCTGTCCGGATTAGTAATCGGGTACAAGTGAACAGAAGTCAGCGGAAAATATTATTTTTGAATCTTGAAGTTAATCTATTACACTTGGAATGTAGAGAGATAACTTCTTCGATAACATTCCAAACTTGTATTGGTTTTATATGCTGGTAAATGAAAAGTATTTGTCCGAAAAACCTGGAATTCGCAAGGAATCAGGAAACCTTCGGTCATTGGACATTCGAATTGATCAAGAAAATCGTTATCAGATGTGCCAAAGTCGAGTTTATCACGTTTACTGATATGAAAATGTTAAAGAAGTCCAACTTGACGACCAGACCACTATATCATCTCCACGTCTTTCGCGGAAAGATAATATTTTTTATCCTGCGTTCTGTGAGTTCGATTATATTCTTGGATCGAGGTAATTGGTTCTAATCCCCTTGAGGAGGCCAAATATTAGTGGAAGCTCCATGGCTCCACTCGAAGGTTATATCCGAGAGACACAAGTCACTTCGCGGTTAATTATTCTATCGCCCGCAAGTCCGTAAATAAAGGGCGAACGCGTTAATTAGTGACCCCTTAGCAAAACATCGTCCTCGGTATACCGCAGGGAGAAGAGAGAACGCTTCACACTCTGGGAGAGAAAATTTTAAGAGGTTCAACCTCGAGTATTGATCTTCCTTTTTTTTTCCTTTTTTTTCTTCTCAACTACCAGAAGCCGGAATTTTTGTTTTCGTTAGGATCGAGTGGTAATTAAAACCACTTTGTTTTTCACTCGTCGATCCAAAGATAATAATAATTTCACACATTGAAAATACGAGTGGATGGAGACGTGCCGAGTTATTCCTCTCCGCAGACGATGATGGAATAAAGAGGTCCTCCTTCTGTGGCGTCGCGACGCCCTCCGTGTCAGTTCGCGTTGACGTGAAAAGGTGGCGAAAGGCACAAAGAGTTCTGTTTGCTTCGGGCCGGGGCTGGGAGTGGATGGACTATAACATCCATCGTTACTAGCCAAGTACCTACGCAAAGCCCCGTACCCTAACCCTATCAAGTAGAACGAGGAGAATGAAACAAAGTGGGTTTGCGTGCCGTAGGCCGCCCTTTCAGAAAGTTAACATTCAATGTCTACCCTTTAGGAATCGTTATGACGTTAAAATTTTCAAATGTATCCAACGACAGCGATCTCAGCCATCAGGTTCTTCCTGGTTATCGAACTTCTGCTGCGTATATACGAATCCCTACGCGTTTCAGTTTGATTATTCTAGCTCTTATAACGACACGGTCGAATTTGATCACAAAACGTGAGGCCCCTCCAGGCCGGTAACGGCAGGATTGAGTCTTCGTACGTGACATTGAATTCCGAGAAAATAGAGATTCGGGTCTTTTGTGTGGACGATTTAGCAAAGTTTACTCATTTCTCGAAGCGATCGTGGAGTGGATTTCAGAATATCTGTAGGATCCTCAGTTTCCGAAATTTGGAACATATTCTACACGATTTGAATCATCAAGTTACCTTAATTTTCACTCTTAACGTGTCGGGCTGTCATCCATGTTTTTATTTTTTTTATTTTAGCCGAACAAAACAAGCGAGCCGACTCGAAAAAAGCTATGTAACTGAAAATCGATGTTTGAGATCCGCGAGCAAAAATCTTCACTGTGAGTGACTTCGAAAGAAATTATAACCCTTCGGACTCTTCAGAATTTTGACAATTTTTGGACGGTTTTTTCAGAAATAATCTCTGATATTTTTTCTAAATTTAATAGTAAAAAACTATCACAACCAATATAAACGAATGAACACGAACAAGTACCTCTTGACGGGTGTTAGAAGCCATTAACTTTACGGTCATCGTAGAGAGTGCATTCGTCCACAGGTAGATAATACCATAAATTCGTGAGACAGGTGTTGGAAGCGAAATTGAACACGAGTCATAAAATTTCCACATCGTAGTATTGAAATTCTTGCAATATTCTACTCTAGAATCTCGGTATAGGCCGGATTTTTTTTATTTATATTTTTGTGTGCGATGGTACGGAGAAAAAACAAAACAGGTGGCGGAGTATGTAAATTTTTTTCCATCGATTTCAGCACAAGGCCATTCTCTATGTAAATTTTTATTAATAAGAATTTTTTAAATTCCCTCACGCAGGCCTCTTGTCGCCCTTCCTCAACGTCACCCTCCAACGCGCCTGATCCGTACACAAACCCCCAGTAAAATCTCATACCTTCATTCATCAGCCCTGTTTAACTCACCTATATGCTTATGACAAATTTTACCATCTCCGAAACTCCGGTGGAAGTAGAAAAAAATATCTTTAATTCAAAATTACGTTGAATTCTGAAAGTTTTGTTGTACCAACCAAGGTGAATCAATTTCAGAAGAATAATTAATTGTTTTACACAGAATGAACACACCTGAACAATTATTATATTTTTTATTAAATATTTCTTCCTCTACATTCCGGTTCACATGATTATGATGAAAGACAGAAAAAAAGAAAAACATAAAATTTCGGTTATTCACTCAGATCTGACGTAACGAAATAAGTAGCTTGATACAGAGTGATCTTATGATTGATGGGGCAACGGTATGAGTTTATATGCTTAGCCTAAGTACCGGAAGTTGCGCATGATTACAGCCTCAGTGTTATTTATCTGAATGCGAAGCAGCAGGCGAAGCTCTTGCTTACTTTACGCGCAATTTATTTGTCTCGACCTACAATATAGATCGTTGCGCGTATTTTTCCGCTGATTTATTTCACGTAGGGAAAACGCGGAACCGGTATACCCTGGCTGGCAAAAGTCGAGGAAACAGCGATTTTAAAAAAAAGAGGGTAATTGCGTTGAACTCTACATTGGAAGGGCAATCGAGGGCAGAGAGCCAAGGCAAGGCTTAACCAAAATGATATATTGCCTTTCCGTTCCCCCACTGCCTGTACCTCCTGATTCGTCAAAGTGTTCCCCAATACTTGACTAATGAAGGAGGAAATGGTGTAATTAACGGTATTCCCAAGGCTAGCCGGTCGCTCGTCGCACTCCCTCGCTACGTGGGTACGTAGGTAGGTTCTGCTAAAATCAATGTATACGTAGTAGTACCTACGTATGAGGGTGCCCATACTGAGGCTGAATATACGTACAGGCGTTAACAGAGCAAAATAACCAAAGAAAAATAGGGGTTTTAATCAACATATTCCGTTGTGCTCTGGAAAACGCGCACAAAATTTTCATCCTCACTCCACGTGCTTGTACAGCATGTTAACGTTTCGACGATTATGATCATCCAATACCCAATATTCAGCAGAATGCAGTTTTTACTTGTATTCAAAGGTCGTGCTGATGTGATTGGCGCAAGTGAAAAGATGAAAATATGCAATAGTCGAATTATTTTCAATCCATAAGCTGCGGATAAATTTTATACTAGCAATAAAACTAATAAAATTGTAATATTGTTATACGTTGAACATGACTTTCTGTCATATTGATGGAACAGATTTTTGTGTTCATATGTGTGACACCTCATTTTTATTCTTTTTCTTCTTCTTCTAGTCTTCTCATTATGTTGTCCTCAAAAGATCACAATGAGCGTCGACGTCGACTTCTATTGATAATAATGTTCGGCACGGTCAGAGTTTTTTGGTTGTACGTAGTGTCCCTTCGTTCGTGTTCTGCTGACGAACTCGCCAAAGACAAGATGCTAATTACCATACTTCACGAATCACTTATTTTCAAGGTAGCCGTCCGCCTTTGGAAACCTTTGAGGATTGAGGTATTCAGGCATCGATTGGTGTCTCGTTATATTCATGAGGTTCGGATAATTATCTGCGAGAATGGAATGAAAAAAGTCTGATTGCAAGTGGCGCGAGAGGTAGAGTGAGTAATTATTCATTGTTTCGAAGATGATGTGAAGTGTGTGAAAATGATATAAATAGCACACTATCAAAGATGTACTAAAACTATAAGGGGTTCAGACAGTGAGTGCTTGCAATCTGCACGAAATATGCGGAGGCAAGAATAGGTAGATGAAAATGGCTGCGGAAGGAGAATCAAATTTGATTCTTTCGTTTGTGTGTACGAACTTGAAGAGTTGATGCATTTCTAAAATTCTCTGATACCGAAATTGTTATTTTGCGAATATCTACTGCTAGAATAAAATCATTCATCGCAGCAAAAAGTTTGAATGCGAACTAGAATAATTTCTGGTAAAAAATGGCTGACGAGAAAAAAAACGGACGGGGAAATAAATACGCCGAAATGATTTTTCATGTTTTCATCTATTGAATTTCTGTGAAATGAAATTCTAAGAAGCTTTGGCCGTGTTGTAGATAGATATATAGTATTATTATCTCGTCAACCGCCCGTGCGATTTGCATGAACTTTATTTTTTTTCCCCGGTACTTAATCTTCGAGCATTCAATTTTTTGACGGAAACGCGGGCGGGAGAAGCAGTTTAAAAATTCATTCCTTTATAGCTCAACAACTGTTGGGCGGATCTGAACGAAATCCTCGAGATATAACCCACGTCTTATACAACCAACTACATAAGCTCAGACTCGTGCTAGGTAAAGCTTTTTGTTGAAGGAGGAGAAGGTTTATCTCTCCTCCCACCCAACCGTAACTTTACTCCGCCTTGTCAATTATATTTTGCGATAATTTTCATTCTGCAAATAAAAGAACTTATTCCGATTGTTCGAGGTCTTCATCTTCGTTTCACCCCTTTAGGCTTTATACCCTTACATTGGTGAAGAAGGAACAAACTCGATCCCTTCATTCGACGTCAAGTAAATCGTCTTTTTGATCATCACAAAACTTGTAATAACATCAATAAAATTATCGAGTTTTCGGTGCACAATAATAATAGCAATAATGTTAATAATAAAATCAACTATATTTGGTTTGCCGTGGATTGGAAACAGGTTATAATTGGGGTGATAAATTATTTGGAGTATCGAATACCATAATTCTCACGGGCTTTGTCATCCGGAGCGTATTAAGTCCCCGCCCGCTGAGAGTGGCGCCGATATATAGCTCCGTACCCAGATCACATACAGGTATAGCTAAATTCGAGGATGGGCGTAGCTGGAATGCCGGACGTTCGATCATACCAGCTGATGGTGTATGACAATGGTTTCAGACAGCTTCCTACTCATGATGCACCCTTCGACGTCTCCCATACCTATATACTTCATGCCGTTTGATTAACAGGTCCAGTGCGGACGCGGTGCGCGTGACGGTACGAGCGGTCATCAATTACCTTCCTCTCCACACTCCCAGCATCCAAGGCTCCCTTCCTCTTCGTCATACTGTATGATTTTGAATATCCACCCGCGCTACTACACGTGTATGTCGTCATCCACGCGTCACATGCATACAGTCGTACATCCATATACCTTGAAACACCGAGCATTGATCCACCTTTATACCCGTTCGCAAACTCGTTCAGCCCTCCGCACACCCCTAGCCGTCAATCTATCGTGTCTTCTGCACCCTTCAATACCCGCTGTACCCCGTTGGAAAATATATATTAGCTAGAGTGTAAAAAACAAACGTAAAAACAAAAACCGCATCCACGAGATACAGAGCCTTGGGTATAGCGGAGAGATTAGCCAATGTGCAGAATCATGCTCCGCAATCAATATAGGCGCGACCTTTCGTGAACGGAACGTCTCACACTTTTGCAAGCGCGTAAACATTTTACATCGTCCACAAAAATATCCGCAATTATATCCAAAAACCGATCCATTTACCCGCGGATTCATTCTGAGCAGGACTCCAGACCAATGGTTAAACCGATTTGGCCAAAATTTGAATGGAATACACTTGAAGAGTACATTCGAAGTAGCTTTCCAGTGCCCTCACAGACTCGCGAGGATGCGATGAACGCCAACTCTCGACATTTCTTCTGAGATAAAGTCAACGAGGAACTATTCGATTGAAAATCTAATGGGATCATTTGAGCGATTTCAGATGATTACCCATATCTGTGGGCGGATTCACGATGATACCAGTGATTCCCAGTATGACAATCACAACAATAATCACAAAATTTGACAAGACCCTTAAAATAACTGCGATTTCGCTGGTCCGCAACTTCCTCGATTGTGTTCAGAAGTTATGCGAATGGGAAGCGGATTATGAGGATTCCTGACGAAATCTTTGTAATTTTCCCGTACTTCATCATACACAGGTTTTCTGAGGCCATAAACTATCGACCACAGTTGCAATTTAGCGCTGGGGAACTGAATTGGTTAACAGAGTCGGAAAATTTGTGTAAATTTGCAGCACTAGACAAAATGTCAAAACCTGAAGACACTGCTTACGTAATACCTGGTTATACGTGTCACCGCGAGTCACGAATGTTTCTTGGAACGACTACCTGTTAACCTGGGACGACGCGTAACAACGAGTATTTCACTCAGAATAAAGAGAAGGCAGAGAAAAAATAAAAGGAAAAGAAAATAAAAAATTCAAGAGTGAAAAAGCGAGGCAAAAAGAAGAAGGAAAACAAAAATACAGAGATTGCAAAGCACGCGTATGAATATTCATAGTAGTCGATGAAAAACTGTGGAGCGTAGAAACCCTTTGTGCTTGTTTGCTCTGCCTTCAGGTACCGACCCTTCACCCTTCTATTTCGCCTTTTCGCTCCTCATCCAGTCGGATACACCTTCAATTTGATGACTCTAATTCACGTCGAGTATATCAACGGGACTTCTATTACGTATTTGGAGCATATTTTAGTAAACGATTTCAAGTTGCTCCGCGTATTGACTGTCCACGCTGGTTTGAGGTTAGGTCCGAGAAACGTAGCATACACTGCATAGGTACGTAGAGGTAGGTGATATTCGGAGCTAGGCGACGCGACGGGTACCACGCCACCTGGATGCCCCTGTGGGCAAAGGACGACGCAATTTACATACCACCAAGTAATTACCATGATTGCTCGACGATTCTGTCGTAATTG
Organism: Euura saliciscinereae; assembly: GCA_018420115.1. NCBI lineage: Eukaryota > Metazoa > Arthropoda > Insecta > Hymenoptera > Tenthredinidae > Euura > Euura saliciscinereae. The sequence continues at coordinate 36,230 of JAFFZH010014162.1, forward strand.
CGAGTGTAATTGCAGCCGTTCTGGAGTCTTGTATCTTTTTACCGTTGTCCGGGGAACCGAGGGTAGTTGTTTCCTCTAATAGACCAAATTTGCGGCCCACTCTAAAGAGCGCCTTTGCAGAGTTCATGTTCTAGGAGAAACAAAAACCTAATTTCTCAACTCTCGGTACTCGCATTTAGTCTCACGAACTTTCTCACTCGAAAGGAAAAGAAAATCTTTTTGTTGCTGCGAAACGCCAAAAGAAACGTTTTCGACCCAATTTTCACTCGTTAAGAGGTCCCTTTGACAAATACCGGCAGAGACACTCACAAACATCAAAAGACAATGTTCAGACCTGAGCATAAGAAAAAACAACAATATTGGTCACTCGAGTGGAATGAACCGAAAGGCACGTATTCTCTTCTTTTAGTACTCGACGATCATAAGAAGAAGGAACGCAAATATCGATATATTCGTACTCAATTCGCTCCGCAGTGCAGTTCACCTTCTGAACAACAATCAATCTGAGAATATAGCTAGTAACAACCTTTTCTATTCGGCTTAATATTCCGAAGTACTATACGACTTGGACAGGTAGACACTGTGAGATTTATCAGTCTCCAATTGACTCATCTACATTCTACACGTAGTGTCTTTCAGTGCCTCTTGTTATACCGCCAACAAAGTACATCAGGAAAGCATGAAGAAACGCACCATGGTCGGAGGCTCGACATTCGAATCGTAAAAAAGGGAATTGTTTGGGATAAAACAATGGACTATTATGAATAGTCACTTGCATTGGTCAAATAAAAATTGTGTGACCCCCACCGCGGGGGATTTGAACAATTGGCTCAATTCGATTACACACTTTTGACCTCCCTTGTATAAGTGCGGTGGCCCAGTGACCACTGATAAATTAACCTCAGTTAGGTTCGATAGATTGATGTCTGTTATAAATGAGCCGGAGAGTGGGTATAATTCAGGATTATCTGTTTGGTACGATACGAAAATTGGCATCGTTTTATTTCGGATCAGCGACTTCAGTGTTTAGCGATTGCTGAATCGTTCGAGGGAGAAATTGTCGAGGAACTTTTTGATCGTCTTAGTTGATCCGGTCGCTTAATTCGGCCTTTTTCTAATTTGGGTGAACAAGCTAAAGTTTCTTATTCGGTATGTGAGATGCGTCGACGTAAGTAAACACGGAATTTAATCACAGAAAAGTTCATGTTTCTATTCTTCCCGGACGTCTATCTTCGGCCGTCTGGTTGTTAGCTTAGTTTTTTCCAGATTCGGGAAAAGAGACCGAATACAAAAGTTAGGGGCTTTTTAAGCCTAACACGTTTTGGTACTTATTCACCAAGATAAAATTGGGGACTATCTTGTATGACACGGCAATTCAAGGGGTGAAAGGATGCCGCTATTATCTTATCTATATCTCGTCATTGTGGCCTTTCATAGTTTAGTCACGCGCGCATTGCCCTGACCAATTATACTTTGTCACTTGGCTAACAGCCGGCAATGCGAAAGTTTTTGCTTACGCCTTACAGGCATCATATGCTAGATAAACTATTCGAAAAGTCTCAGTCACTTCGCGTTCCACTTATACTTTTTGATCTTCGATTTTTTAATTTTTGAAACCCTGCGTGTTATTTCATCAACTGTTGGGAATTTTCGAGACATGGACGGAATAAATTGAACACTGAAAAACATCCGATGGGCTATCAGACGATAATTCTCAGACTTGTAGCTTTTAAAAATTTTCCAAACAGCAAACAATCGACAAATGGCCAAGAGCACTTTCCGCCAGATCTCCGTAGGTTAACGTTGGAAGGAAGTAGGGCAGTACGTGTCTATCTCGAAGGCGCATGCAGATATAATAAAAAAGTAAACGAGGCAGAAAATGTCGAAAAAGAGGAAAGTAAGGAAGTAAGTACCACGAGAGAAAAAAAAAAACAGCTGAAATCTCGAGATAGTAGAGTTTTCCTCTTAACTTTGAAAAACACCCGGACGACACGGGTTTTATTACAGGGGTAAGAAATACATCGTGGATGGCTGCCCAACGTCGTAAAAGCCATATTGCCCTGGTGGAGTTCTTCCTCTTCTTCTCACCCTTTGACATTCGGTACTTTCAGTCAAGCCTCCATCGCTTCGTATCGCGTCGTATTATACCCGTGCATTCACTTTGTTAATGCCGTATACCGATCACTGGTGGTATTTCATAATAAGTGTTTAAGTTGCCAGGGGAGCATGAAGATAACAGCCAAAACCGCTTCAACCCTCGATTCATCTTCATTTTCATGAAAAAGAAAGAATTCAGTCCCTCTTTCACTTCAAGACCATCCGATGTGAGAGCAAGGAGTAAATTCCTCGTGTCAGACGATTAAAATAAACCATGAGTCTGCAGCTCTGCATTCAACTTCATAAAAAGGAAGTATGAAGAACGTATTCAGGAAGTTGGTATCCTCCAGTCCTTCTCCCTCAACGGTTCGTATTTTTACTTGGTGCTACCCGCCCATGTTGCACTGACTCGATACACATCGATGGCCGCTATTAATATTGTCTGATGTAGTCTCTGCTCGTCATTAGCCTCTTATTCATAGCACGTTCCACCTAAAGACCCTAACTATATTTTCCCGTGGATTAGAAACCTATTTAAGAATGTGTCAAGGCAGAAAACCTAGGTCTTATGCTTATAGATTGAGCTTGAGTAAGTTTCATGGGGATATTTTGAGATAGGTTTTTGTTCAATGGTAGAATACTGCAGTTAGGCTCTTTACGTGGACGGGTCTACAGCTACGAGGTTAATGTATGAGCAGAGAATACAGACGGCAATATTAGATATGGGCCATTAGAACCGTCAATGAACGCAAGAACCATCATATTTGAAGCTTCCTGTTAACATTGTTCAATCGCAAAAGACGGGTCTGGTGACTCCGAACACGAAATATAACTCTTAAGTTGACAAACAAACGGAAAAGAATTGAAATTATGACGAGGAGGGAACAGCCGCATTCACATTTGACACACTGAGTAACACAGCTTGTGACTAACGATCATGAACACCGTTACATTTTCAGTAACAATTAACAGCGCCACCTACACAGCTCCAAAAATACTGCAATGGGTGGAATTAGAAAAAAAAATGATCTGCTCTTTGTGAATCTTATCCTGTTAATTATATGAATGCTGAGATTATTCGTGACATTTGTTCGCACTGAGCACGTCAAGTCGAAAAAGATCCAATTGACGGGCCGAAATTTCTATTATTTTGGCGAGTTGGCTATTTTCAAACCGCACGACAAACTGGCTCTTTTTCATCAGAACCCGTCAACTCCAGTCTTGTCCTAAAGATTTCCTGACTTTCCTCTGTTTTATGGAATTTCTCGACTTTTTCAAAATTTCCAGGTGTATACTAAGTCCTGTATCACAGGCTATTGGTGAACCTCAATAATTCTAGTTTTTGGAGAAGTTGAAATATAAACTGAGGCCTGACTTTCGGTACCCGGAGGAAATATTTGAGGTTAAGTTTAAGTTTGAAAAGGAGACAAAGATGCTGTTGCAGACACGGACGTTGGAGCCACGGTGCAGTCGTTGGAGTCTGGTAAATCGGGCTGGGCAAGTCGGTCTATAAATAAGAAAACTTTTTGCGACTCTCGGTTAAAAATAAACATTGCTTTCTACCTTTACGTCGACGTTGTGCAGTGGTACTGGTATGCCCGAATGTCTCCCTTCCGTTCGTAGGTACGCGTCTTCCTCTCCCTCTCCCTCTCCCTCTTCTTCTTCCATCTTGGTGCAGTCGCCCTCTGAACGTTATGGGGAACCACGAATAGCTCCTGCACGTAGGTTCTCTGAAACCCTCAGTTTCTATGAATATCTTCCATCCCGAGTCAGACAAACCTCTGAAACCCACCATCGTATTTAACTTACGCGAGTGCACTGCCCTCGGTGAGCAAAACGATTCGATCAATTTTCACTCGCATCGTCAAGCATTCCGTCATAGCATTACAATTGAAGCATTAATCGGTAATTTGGCTCACAGCGAGTCGCGTACGTTCTGAATTTATCACACTGAGAGATTATGGAGACAGAGATGCTCCTAATTGCGTGAATCCCGAATCTGGTTGGTGCCGTGGGGAAACTGCGTCTAGCAGTTAGAGTGGAAAGATTAAACGCAAGGTTGACGCAGTATTAGAGCGAGGTGCTTAAGGTTGCGTAATGAACAAGTCACGGTTGTAATCACGCCTTTATTACCCAGCATGTAGTAACAACTGCGGCTTTGCTTATTCCGCGAGCTCTTATTCTTAGTTCGTATCCTGAGATCAAGTACGCTAACCCTTGTGACGATGCCTCATAAAACTACCCAAAGCACACCTATTATCATATTAAAATCAGTCGACATAAAGTTACCGCCGAGGTTGTCATACGAGAGTATTTGGGGGCTCGACTTATTTCCTCGTTTCATATTCATGGAGTTCGGGCTTGTATACATGTATAAATAAATGAATCAGCATCGAAGCTCTGAAGAGGAGACGTTTAATAGCTTCAGCGTAGGTCTTATCACAATCAGAAGTGTGCGTGTGTCGCGTGTGTAATATTATAGGGTCACAAGCGCTAAAAAGTTCATTTCGGTATTGAATGTTCCCTGTACCCCTTCAAGTCGATGAAACCATTTCTCGTCAATCTGTTATCAAACAAAGTAAAAAGGAACAGAATCATCAGGCACATTGGAGGTACTTCTGAAGAAATACGCCTCTACGATACCAAGACGCTGCTCCAGAGAAACGATTGCCATCGAAGAGTTCATTTCCTCTTTGAGAAAAGAATGCTAAGAGTTCTTGCCTTTATGGTTTGAATGAAAGGAACGAGTAAAGTGTTTTCGGCACTCGCTCCACAGTATCGCTCTATTACACCGCGGACTTGAAACCAAAAACAGAAAAAACAACAACAACAACAACAACAACAACAAGGCAATGACAATAGGAACGAGTAATCAGGTAAGAAAGGGAAAAAAACCTGTTTCCCAAATTTCATTCCATTCCACACATCCTCGCGTTTCCCATTCGCGATCCTTCCCCTTGTTCAGGCGAAACACTAAGCTGGTCCAGACCTAAGCAATCCGTGGACTCGGAGGATCAATAAATTCGGTGATATTGTAGCAGGAATTTGCTTGTGCCTCATAGAACGAATAGCAGCGGGGGTGGCGTTGATGACTTTTACGAGGCGTACCTACCTACCAAACAGGGGGCAACAAGGCGTAACGTGATTTTCCACCAGACTTTTAAACGCACGTGTTCCAAAGATATTGCGAAAGACAGGATTATGGCTGGTTAGGCACTCGTAGGGCCCTGTGGTACCGACTTGGATGGCCCTGCTGACTCCAGGTTCAATTTACCAGCCATTTCGGAAGCTCTTACAACAAGAGAACCTCCAGTAATTGGAGATTAACTATTTATACGTAGCATCGGTTTTTTTTCTACTTCATTCAAATGAATTCTTTCGGGATTAGGGTAAGTATTCTGACATTTATCTTCGTGTCCCTCTGTCTCTCTCTCAGAAGGGAATTTCAGATTGAAACTAAACCACTGCGCGATAACTGCAAGAGATAATCGAAAAATAGATAGTCTAGAGAAAATTCAGCAGATAATTGAAAACTCGCTCCGACTCCTGCGTCATTCAGTCTATTAATCTACGCAAGGCTGTGACAGTTTTGTATGTACATACACTCTATGTAATTACCGCGGACCAAATTCTATCAACTATACCTACATATACACAGGCATGTAGTGGACGCTTTTCCATAAAAGAAGAAGAGGAAAAATAGTAATAACAATAATGCGGATAACCAGGGGTCAGGGTATCGTGGCAAATTGTACATGTATTCGCCGACCACGGCTCAGAGACCGACAAGGACACGGGGAGATAATGGGACTATCCTAATGGGGACGCTGGGGACGGACGCTGGGGTCGCTTATGGAACAAAGTGGTCGAGCATTATAGCCACCCACATTTCCCAGTTGCCATTCGTAGGACCCATCAGGCCCTACCAGAATCGACAATTTCCATTTAGGTTTCCCTGGTTCGGTCGCCTGATCGGCATTGTCGGTTTTCCTCATTTTACGTTCCCTGCCGCCGCACTGGCCCAATCTGGGACATAAGATTGAGAAATGTCTTGGAACGTTGGCTGCACGACTTCACGCGATGATCAAACGGAGGCGAGGGTAAACATCGCATGCTGTACGTATATGGATACCCGATTGAACAATCTTCGTCTGACGGAGTAGACCTTGCTAGCGAACGAGGGGAGAACATTTGTGCGGATGTTGACGCTCGTGATGGAATAATAGATAACGAGCCGAGAGTTGTGGATTGATTTAAGCTCCACCGAGCGAACTTCTTTGAGCTCTTTGCCGCTACGACAAAGCCTCGTAACTCGTTGTTAGAATTTCGCGTCAAATTGTATAGCTGGGAAAATATAGACTCGTGTGAATCAGAATCGGAAAATAAACAAACTGATCCCGGTGTACGTTATAAATTACTTTTCGTTCGATTATTCTCAGGTTCGATGATATTGCGTCTATAGTGAATCCCCGCGTTCTTTTGTAACCTGAAACCAGGGTCTCTCATGTAGGAATGAGTATAACTCGAGGCGCACGGGTCCCGGAGGTTGGAAGTTGCGAGTGACATCCATCTATGTCACTGGACCATTGCCCATGGACAAAGAAGCCGGTCGGAGTGTAACTCGAAGACAAGCTTCCGGTCAATGGCTTTCAAATGGCAACCACGTATCGGGGAGATGGATGAGGGAATTTTTTAAATTCGCTGACCAACTCCGGGAGGGATCGACCATGGTCGCTTTGATGTGGTTACATTATATAATCGAAAAAGGCTGCGTATAATGAAAGGGGGGTACTGAATTAAATTTGCAGCATCGCTTTTTGACCTCGCCTCCTCCGTCCAACCTTCGAACAAAAAGAAACTGCATCGAGCTCGGGTTCAAAAACACCGATCAAGTATGGGGATAGTAAATTCTTGATAATCCCTAAAATATACTAGAATGGTTTTAGTTTCAAACTTCTTGGCGGCCTGGTATATTCTTGGTCGGTCGAGAGGATTAGAAACTCGTTTCAACTTTTTTAATCCAACGTGTAAGAAGTAAAAAAATTCCTCCTCGTAGCTCGTTTCACGTCCATCTTGCGAGAATATAGCGACGCCCGATACGAATAAAAGCACGTTTCAGATTCCGGGTGGAAAAGAGCACGTTTGAAATTCCGGGTGGAAAAGAGCACGTTTCAGGTTGATTCGAATACTAGCACGTTTCGAGTTGACTCGAATACTAGCACATTTCGGGTTGACTTGAATAATAGCACGGTCGGGTTGACTCGAATAATAACACGTTAAAAACGAATAATAGCACGTTTAGCCCAAAACGTGCTATTATTCGAGTCAACCCGAAATGTGTTAGTATTCGAGTCAACCTGAAACGTGCTCTTTTCCACCCGGAATTTGAAACGTGCTTTTATTCGTATCGGGCGTCGATAGGCTTGCACCTTCATCCTCGCACATACACGTTCAGAATTAGGGTATATATGATTCGACTTCAAATATCTCCGTGGTCCATCCAGATTGTAAACAAGTACATCAAGCCTGATACAAAGGGTGTATCATCGAGTTTGTATGTGGCGATTTAATAGCCGTCCAGCGTCCGTTGGGACCGACTGTGCATTGACTCGGTTCAGTCGGTACCGCGGTTCTTGTGGAGTTCCGCACGTAACGCACGCTTGAATTTCGCTTCTTTATGAGTCACGTGATTCGTGTGTGATTTACGAGATAGTTTCGCGAGAGTTTCAGCCCATATCATTGCCGGTAGAGAGCGTATATATACCGTTCATAGTTCACGTTTCACGGGTGAACTCACGTCCGAGAAACTGCGCGCGACCATCTGCTAAAAACGGATCGGCATGCCAAAGAACGAACAGGAAACCCGCCGCGTTAGGTTTATGCCTCTCTTCTCTTCCTACTTCTCCTTAACAAGAAATCGCCGCAATCGTAACAGCGTGGTCTTCTGTTGACTGCGAATTATACCCACACTCATCTGATACTGTGTACGCTTATCCGATTGAAAGTTTTTCTATACTCTTAAACAACCAGACTGTTCTAAAACAGAAACTCAAATAACCGACGCACCCCTACCGTTATCGAACTAACAACGATGAAGTGAATGATACACAAAGTGCACTCACAATATTCTAGGGTCATTCCGGGGAAGATATAGCCATAAGGGAGGGATTGCTCATCGAAATACTTCCTAGACTTTTTGTTCAATAGTGATACCTACGCCACTGTCAATTCAGATCCAAGATCACAGCTAACTTTATCGTCAACAATAGGTTGTCGAAAAGTATCGCAGGGTTGGTGATATATCAACTTTTTATTTCGAGGTAGGTCCAAAAAAAATCGGGTTTGCAAGAAGAATATGAAATGTTGTGTTCGTGTTTGATCAATGTACAACAAGTTATCCTCAGAACAATTTTTCACGTCCAGACAATACCACAGCAGCGAGGTGGCCCATTTTTACCATGTGTTTGGGATGGATGGCCAACGATGATGAAAGGTGTTATGGCCAGTTGGTGATTTCTCAAAAATAACTATAGACAGGCGTTCAACGTGTGTGAAAGAGCCAGGACGGAAGTATGCCACCATTTGCACTATTTTCACCCTGAAAAATCCGAAAGGGAGAACCCGGTACATTAGAATACCAAAACCTGCCGAAGCTGCATCAAGTGCAAGGCTACGATTCATGAAACGGGCATCGAATCCAACAACATATGCAACAAACATAGCCAAGAGATAAAGAATAACGGAAGAAAAGAAACGGAATCGCTCGGAAAAAATAGGCCCATCTATCCCGGGCCTATCGGCAGATGTAGCCCACTGCACTATTTTTTTATTGATATAGCGTGCAATGAACGCCAAAGCGTGTAATGTTCTGTAAGATAAATGAATACAGATTGCGATTGATAGATTGGATTTAGTTTTACTGATTAGTATCACAAATTATAGCAGTTCGAAAAAATTGTAGCCATCTCCCTAGGAATTACTCTATGATAATATTTTGATTTTTCTCAGGATTTTTTCAAACCCGCTGCCGGCAAGAGAACTCGTTGAATTTACGATCAATATTCAGCGTTTCATCCATCGTTTGTTTCATTATCAACAATACGATGAATACAATGGCTGAGAATTTGAAGACAGATCATAATCTTAACGGTGTGTTTTCTTTTTGGCTGTAATTAAAACCGGCCAACAGATGGTGAATAGTCGAGGTTTGTGTAGCCAATATGTCATTACACAGATATTTCCAAGTTCTCATTCGACTTTCAATAGCCAAGCCACATTTCTCCTGAAAACATAAAATTTTTCTCAACTTCTCAGCAATCTGTTATCAGGATGACTCCCAAGGAGCCAGATAAGGACGCAATAATGACATAAGTCAATATGTAAGTTTAATATTGCCTCACGGTTCTTCAAATTTAAAACATGGGTTTTATAACCTCAAAAGTTGATTTTATTGTTATAGTTGTTGTTATCGCGCTTTCAACATTATCTACTATTAATTTAATAATATAAGACTAAGTCTGTAAGTACAATAATTTCTCTTTTTTCTTTTTTCCCTTGTAAACATTTATACATGGTTGTTTATTGAATAAAACATTACAGTTCTGAAGAGAGCCCTCTTCGGGGTCGAAACGTCAAATGAGAGTGTTTTATTGACCTACGAAACCAAAAAAGTCCCACACGTTTTTCTCAACTGTTCGACACCATCAAAATAGCGAAAAAAAAGTACTTTTTAAATTTAAATATTACTTAACAATTTGAGAGGGCAAGAATGTATGATATTATTACAATATACATATACTAAACTTTTTTTGTTGGATACTGGAGTATCAGAGAAATTATAAGAAGATGGTTATCATCGGAAACACTCTTGTAAATTTTCCTTAGCATTGCATGAAGTGAGAAAACACTGAAATTCAAACGAACTTGAATCAAACCGAAAAAAAAATTGAAACAAACTCACGAATATTTTGTTTCCAAACAAGATTTTTCAATTATATCGATTCTATTTTCGATTTCTCAAGTTTAGTACATCCTTAATATTCATTGCACCGGTTTTCTAGATTTCCCACTCACTGTGGAATACATTATGCTTGAATAATGCTGAGCAAAGCTTCTCACCTTCCTTACGCTATTCCTCAACACCCTCCTCATATTACTCATACCAATACTTCATATTATTTTCAGAATTACTGACGAGGATTTTCACAGTTGAATAACTATCAAATTATTTCCGAAAGAGTAGTTTTCATATATTCCTGCGAATATTTGTAATTGTAATTATTTTTTTTATTCTGACAGATCGCCGCGTTATGAAAAGCCCTATGGCAACGTAACGTTCTGCACCAAATATTCCGTCAACCGTAGAGGGTATTGAATATCCGTTAGATTTTGATTTCATAACTCCGTTTTTCTGTTTTCGGGGAAAGAAAGAAGAATTGAGCTTTCACTAGATCTCCACGTTTCGAGGCCTAACGATCACCTCCAACCATTTTCAGATGTACGTCTGTGTGTGTGTGGTCTTTTGACTTGTTGATCATGAATTTATCGTCAAATTTTCTTGATTTCAAATCGAATAATAATATCTTTTTGAACAGAAAATAACGGGACGATGAAAACCTGGCAAATAGGCAGCTCAAATCAGTTTGTTTTTACGACTACCGTAACCCAAGATTAAAAGATTGGAGACTAAAATTTGTTATAAGCGATGACGTTTTTTCGCTATCGGTATATTATTCGAACAGCAATTTTGCTAAAATTTTCTGAATTATTCGAATACGAAGCCACGGAAAACGGGAGGCCAAACCGCGGCGAGTCATTTTCATTCCCATATGTGGAATTGAGGGTTCGGATATAGTTCGACAAATTCCAGCGTCAGTTTGGCGTTGCCAATTAGTTTAATCCGTTTATTGCGTTTTTTGTCTCATTCGTAGGTATTCGTTGGCGTACTCGACACGGCTCGAGAGGGAACCAGCGGGAGTTGGATTAGTTTTATTGTCACTTGTGTGACGTTTGACTCGAACGACGTTACTATATAGCTGCCCGTCAGACAGCTGTCGCCCATTATTGGATAAATACCCAACCACCATTCAACTGACTGCTCCTCCTTTTATCCCCACGTCACGTTGTCACAGTTATTTTATATTCGTATGACTTTCGTCACGTAGGTGTCGTCGGCCCTAATTGATAACCCCACGTTCCCTAACTCTTTCCGCCCACGACGGAACACGTACTGGGTACAGTGGAGCCGATTCCCCGATTCATTCCAAATGATCTCCGCACCAGTGGAAATAGCTAATTGGGTGCCACTAAGACTGGGATGGCATCCGTCATTTTTAGAGAGCACTCCATATTGCGAAGCAGCTGCTGCTACTTGATATATAGAAACGCCATTTCCTACGGGTGGTAAAACGGGTCCGGTCACCGCAGCTGACCCAAAGAGTTTTTGACTTCAAAAACAGGGGTCTGGGACTGTTCCTCCTGGTCTGGGAGAGCTGCGAGCCTCCTACGGCCGGGTATAGTAGTAAAAATCGATTCTCGTCCTGGGCAGGGGTGGTCCTGCAGCAATAACAGTGCTACCTCTAACACCAGGCGATATCTTGACCTCCCTGACCGCCGTCAGGGTCTAAATGTGTACCACGCAATCACTGTTAACAACGGTGAACTCTGCCCTCGCGGGACTACCTTCTCCCTACGGAGTCAAACTAGATTGGCTTTTCTTACTTTCAGGTTTGAAAGGGCGGGTAATATTTTCGGACAAAAAAAACTGTAATCGTGATTTGTTTTTATCGACGAAAACATTGCAGAAATGTGGACGAATGTGTGATGCCTACTAGAGTTGCCGAAGTTTGCAAGAGTTTTAAAGATCTTTCAACCACAGTCTCGGCTTTTAAAGTGTTCCCAGGGGTGCTGTTTAGTGAGGAGCCTCCCCCGCAGCCATATTGCACCGTAACTCAGTTCGACCGAAGTTTACAAGTTTACTTTGTTGTACTGCATCCCGGCCTAGTAATGCGTGAGGCGTAAGCATAGCGCGAGACACTTCAGGGCCAACTTTATCTCGCAGTGTACCTGACTAAACAACTTCCGTCCGATTGTCAGTCTCGTACCAACCCTCACGTATAACACTTCACGCTTATTCCCTAAAGTTTTACACGACTTTCTAGGCAGTGGCTTGTTGTACCACCCCCGAAATAATCCTCGAAAACACCACCGGAAACTGGTACCTACAACTGCTCATTATTCTTTCAAAAACTCTTAAACTCTTGCTGGTTTTCCTTATCTTTTGACGAACGTGCTTCCCAAACTCCATACAATTTAACAGTTTTCCTCTGAATTTTCTTCGACCTAACGTCAGCATGAGAGAATCAAACAAGTTGATATCGCTAATGTTATCACGCTCACAAGGATTCTGATATAACATATACAATTTCGTTGCATTTTTAGCAGTAGTTTGACTTTATGACGTATTGCGCATCAGTTTAACAATATATAAGGCAGCATGAGAAAAATGTGTACAGTGAGAGATCACTCTTTCTGATAGAACCATTTTCATCATTTTCAAACTCGTAATGACCTACCTTTATTGTCTTCCCTATTCAGAGGCAGGAATTATCCGACAAATTTCTGGTATTATATTATTAGGCTGGTAGGAATTTGAGGTAAAGTTGAGAAAGGTCCCCAAGAGGCAATTCGCGAATGTGATTCCGTCGGGAGTGACTGAGAGAGTAATTCGGGTAAGGAGGAGTGAAAGTTTTTCGTTGTGCGATTGAGTGAGACGTTTCCTTAATGTGAATGGTTGAATCCGAAGAGCAAACCGCGAGGTTGAATACTAACTAACTGTAATGCATCTTTGCAGCTGGGAATTAAATTCTGCTTTGTATACCGGAGGTACTCACCGCACCTCGCGGTCCTCACTGACGGCAGTCTTCGTCGTTAGTTGCCCCGCGCGTTGTATGCCGGAATGGAAGGGTAAATGACAATTTACATTCATTTAAATAATGGAATTCACCGGCAGGCGATACCCCGCTTATTATTAAACAAATTAAATGTGGGCTCTATGCGGAGTCTTATCGAGGAGAGCTTTCGAAGTTACGGGTCGAGGGCTGTGTCCTCGTTTCGGTTGACGAAAAATTTATTAAAATAATCGAAGGATTATGCAACAACTTCCCAACTCCCCGGTAATAAGATTTATTCGGTATTATCACTACACTCCATTATACTCACAGTATAACCGCATTAACGGCTAGTGTTGCGGTCGTCAATGTTGGTGTCATGTGGATTGAGGGACGATTAACTGCAATTTCTGATCTTCAAGTGAGTCCCGACAACTAGACTTCCGAAAACTTTCATACACTACGAAGAAAGATCTTTTTGACTCTGAAAGACTTTTAATGATTGTCAATGACTTCAAAAGACCTCAGAGAATTCCAAGGACTTCCATCGATTTCCAATTAGACTTGGAATAACACTGAAGTATTCAGAGGACTTCCAAATATTTCCGAAGGCTCGAGAGACCAGCGGATAGAGGACATTCCAAGTAAATGGCAGATAACAGTGAATTCAAATTTCTAGTGTAGGTACTTGATAAAACTCTTTGTTCAAATTTCGCAATGAATATTGACAAAAACAACGTCTCACACAAAAGCAAAATGTAGTAAAATCGTGATAACAGCGATGAAGTGGAGGTTGAAATCTTTTGGAGTCGATACATTTTTTAAACCATTTCCACTTTCGGTTGCAAAACGTTCAGTAAATGATGATAACAACTGCAGATCCAAAACGAAGCACAAGAATTACTGAAGGATTTTTCGGAGTCCAATATAAGTCTTATGAAGTTCCATGAATCTTGTGAAGGCTTTTCAGGTTCCTCGAAATCTGTTGAAGCCTTTAAAGTCCCTTTGGGTCTTTGAAGACTTCAAGTTTAAATGTCCAAGACCGAAATATGTCTTAATGGTGTTTTTTGAACTTGGACAATATTTGGACGTCAAATAGTGTATTAGGCGACATCTAGTTTTTTTAGTTTTGTGATGTCTGAGTACAAACGCCGTTTTTTTTTTTTTTTTTTTTTTTTTAATCCTACTTTTTTTTTTTTTTTTTTTTTATTTCTGATTACTTGCGCTTTTTTTTTTTTTTTTTTTGAGTAATCAACCCTCCATTTGAAGTATCCACGTGTAACATTAACCAGAATAGATTTGAGTTCGTTGATGTGCACTGCGGAGGATTGTATGTACGTGTCGCATCTGTCCAGTTCTGCAATTGAATTTGGCTCCCCAGCCGCTATCCGGGGTGAAACTGTAAACTGCAGGGTCTGGTTACACGGGTTCCAGACAAAGCAGTTTGCAAACATACAAAAGTTTGACCTCTCTGTTCGAATGTTACCGCGACATCGACTTTAATTCTTTCTGCGCCACACGTGGCGAAAGAGTTACTAGCGAGTCACCCCCCCTTGGCAAACAAACGATCTCTCGAAATCTCCTATTAAATTAGGAACCTCGGAACGGCGGAATGGGATCATCCCATTCAGATTCACCCCACGAACGGAAGCCGTTTTTTCCTTTTTTCGATTCTACTTTTCTTTTAAGGATGTATAGGCTATACAATCTCAACCAAAAGTGAGTCCCGTCGTCAATATTGAGTACTTCGAGATGAGATAAAAATCGGAAAAAAATCAACCACAATCAAGATGATAAGAGTATTCATTTTCAATAATAATAATTCCCAAAAGTTGTCAACAAATTGTTTAAACAAATCATTGTTTAACAAATTTCCTGGTGACGTTATTTTTTTTTCATGTCAAATGAATTCGTTAATCTTTCTGAATACACATGAATTTTTTCAGAATTTTGTCACTTTTTTGAAATTTCCGTTTTCGGAAATTTCTAAAGGCTGTATTTACAAAACTATTAGGTCCACCCTCCGGAAACTTCGGAATTGTAATCTACATCGTTTCCACAATAACATATCCAAAATTCAGATTTTTTTTCTCCATTTTTCAAAATCGAAAACGGAAATTTCAAAAAAGTGACAAAATTCTGAAAAAATTCATGTGTATTCGGAAAGATTGAAGAATTCATTTGACATGAAAAAAAAATAACGTCACCAGGAAATTTGTTAGACAATGATTTGTTTAAACAATTTGTTGACAACTTTTGGGCATTATTATTATTGAAAATGAATACTCTTATCATCTTGATTGTGGTTGATT
>JAFFZH010014162.1:51537-65419 GCA_018420115.1 Euura saliciscinereae
AAGTACTCAATATTGACGACGAGACTCACTTTTGGTTGAGATTGTATAGCCTATACATCCTTAAAGCCTATGGGTATACCTCCAGCGGTCGACGCTCACAGACTGTCGTCATCGTCGTCCACCTTCATCCGTCATGATCCTGTAATTTCTCACTCTGTGCTATGGTCAGTATAATACATCCACCGTATCCTCGGCACACATTTCACAAAAGGGAATATCAGCTTTCTCTCCATTTCCATTGGGATAAGGCGATATCTCCCAAACCCTGCTGCCCTATCCACGGTTATTTACGATTGCTTGTACAACGAGCTATGATTTGCCAGGAGCTTCCGCGAGGGATATCGGCCCCATAAAGTACCTAAACGTAACCGATAACGTCACTAGCCACGATACCTAACTCTAAATCATCGCGAAATAACTCTCACCGGTAAAATAATCGTAACAGACCACGTTTCTTTCACCGATTAATTTTTTTAATCCACATCCGAACGTCGATTAGCACTGTTCACCGTCAGCACGTAGTTATCTCCCTACATTGAATTCAGAGCATATATACCTTATTGTTAGCTGGACTTCTGATGTACGATCTTGTGATCAATTACTGCGAAAACTGGCACAGCATCGAATCAATATATCTATTATGGATAATCGCTGACCGTGCAACGAACTTGGATGAATTTCGCAACTCGCAGTGGTAGACTATTCATTGCAGTGAGGTGTAGTGAAATTGAAACGTGTACCAATTATATGTCGCTCCTATATCGCCCGTATTGTTGCAACAGATGTGTTTACTGAAAACTTATCTTTGCCAAAAGTTGAAAAACCCGCCGTCTTTCTGCAGGCTTAGCAATCAGCTCTTGATAAATAGAGGAAGGGAGGAGTGAAGGGATGTGGGAGGAATGAAAAGGGTCGAACGAGCCGGCTTATGTATTCGTTAATTAACATCGGGTCTAAAGTAAGCAATCTATAGGCGAAATACACCTCGTTATCTCTAAAAGATCCCTTATTTATGGGCCTTTTACGCCCTGCACGTTCACGACTTGGCACTGTAACGAAGTCGGATAACTTAGGTCTTTAATAAATTTCTGAACTGGAAGAAAATCTGGAAATCTTGTAATTATTCGCGATAAGATTAATTATTTGAAGCGTTTCGTTGCCCGATACGAATGGTAGGATCCATACCCTATATATCCTCAAGTGTGTTCGATTTCGGGAAAGCCTTCGCCCACACGCGTCTGTGTTCTTGATTGTGAAAAACCGGTTGCCAATTTGCATTCATCAAAAACGTGCGGCACCCTATAAGTGTGAAAAGCGGCTACTCTATTGGCGCCAAATATAGGGTTGCCGGAATAAAAGAGGGATATTAAATTCCAGACGTTCACATCTGGCACAGTGCGAACATTGGGCAAAAATATTTTGGCAAAAGCGTCAAATATATTTTCAACGGCTGAATAATGAACGACGTTCGACATAAAATTTACGGGATAGAGAATTGAGGCTTCATGAAGAAATGGAACCGTGGTAGGTATAACCACCCTAGTTTCGACTTCCAAGTTCCGGGCTTACGGCAAACCCCTCGACTACAAAGTAGTCTGTGACCAGACTCGAATAGTCGCCATATTTTCATCGCTAACTTTACTCCACTCCGGTAGCAGCTCGTGCGTAAAAACTTTTACCGACCTCTTCTGCATTCTACCTTTGGCTTTATTGAAAAACAGAATAAATACAAAAATATTATCTTGTCTACAAATTATAAAAAGATGAGAGAAAATATCATGACTCTTATTTGCAGGAACTTATTCCAACGGCTCTGAGAATCTTGAGATGGAATCTTATTCAGAGCATAGTGTAGTCGATCTTTACTGAGAAAGTCAAGGGCTATTCACTAGTGAATAGTTGAGACAGCTAGTTGTCTATGATAATATGAAATAGTATGAAATGCTGTGATCTGATGATATTCTATGATACCATGAAATATTAAGGGGTTACATATTCTTGGAGTGGGTGAATGGACGTGATTTTCGTGACTTTTTTTCGACAGGATTTTCAAGTTTGATTGAAGAACTTGTCAAGGCATTTAATTAGTACTCCTTTTCATGTAGTTGTATAATTTTTTTTATTGGTAAATATTGCAAAATGGCGGAACTACAGCTATATTATACGAGCGCCTTTTTTTAGCATCAACTGCGGTGAACATTATAACTGGAGAACGGTTCATCTAAAATCAAAATTTCAGGAAGATTTCATCAGTACATTGCATCGAATTCGGCCTGGACAAAGGGTTGAAAATGTTTTTGATTAAAACAAATTGTTTGTAGCAAAAATACCGAAAGCTTAGCACCTGAAAAAAGGAACTTTTTGTTAAAATGGTTGTAATTTAAAAAAAAATCAAAATTTTTACAAATCCTTCGTTCAGGCCCAAGTCAATGAAATGTACTAATGAAATATTTTAAAAATTCTGATTTTAGACAAACCGATCTTCAGTTATGATGCCCACCGCAGGTGATGATAAAAAGGGCGCTCGTCTAATATAGCTGTGGTTCCGCCATTTTTCAATATTTGTCAATCCAAAAAATTTTACAAGTACATGAAAACAAGTAATAATTAATGGTCATAACAGTTTTTCAATAAACCTTGATAAACATGTCGAAAAAAAATCACGAAAACCACGTCTTTTCGCCCGCTCCAAGTGTATAACGTAACCCCTTAATATCCCATGCACTGGTCCTGGAACTCTCTGGAAGTCCTTGGAAGTTTTCGGAACTGAAAAGTCACCGTTCCACACCTAAAATTCGAATGAGTATAGCTGCCCGTGTGAAATATTTGTGTACTGTGATGAAATGGTCATGGAATAATGTGAAATGGGTGCGGCACGACATTACGAAGCCCCCTCAGCCAGAGTGTAATCCTGCCGGTTACTTGCCATATTTGGTAAGAGTACATTGATCACTACACGCGTTTGTTTTTGTGTTCGGAATTTGGCAAAGAATGGTACCATTCCTCCTCGGGGGTTTGGGATGCGCAGTGTTTGATATCAATGATACAAGTTTGAGGTGGCACCCTAGACGAACCCATTTCACTCATCGCTGTTCTGCAGACATATATGCAAAATTCAATAAAATTATAACGCCATCGCTAAAGATGATAACATTCTATTAATAAGGACCGAAGGAATTTCGATGCATATTTATGTGCTTTCCGGGTGATACGCGTAACACGTAACTCAACTTTACTCGTGATTATTCACGGCTGATGCGTCCGCATAACACACGAGCGAACTGAGGGTAGTAATGAAATTATGTGGTCACGCAAAGCCTGCAGTAGCCGGGTGGAGCGATAATTGCATCGCAAAATTTAGAAGGTATTGATGACTTGTGGCTGCAGTATAAATTCAGTCAGAAACTTTTCCCCGCCTCGTTCCACCTGCATAATGCCTGTTTTGTTGGATACACTCGCTGTGCTCCCGTGAGACAAACTCGCTTCGTTTTCCCTTATATCATACGGACCTGCGGCGTCGATGAAACTGTTGACAACCCAGCACAAATTTACCACCAAAAAGTTATGCCTCGTTAAAAGATGACATCTCATTTTTTTTTCTCCTTTCTCACAAGCTTCGCAATTTCGCATCGAAATTGACAATCATCTCAATTTCTTACTGTGAGATATTCCCTCGCCCCTACTAGCAAAGTCATAAATTTTGATTTTTCAACGTTTCCCTTTCCCGCCGGCTTCGAACCGATTTCATTTTTTTCTAGTTGGAATCATTCGGGAAATGAATGGATGGATTTGGAGAGAAGTTCCTCATATCGTTTTTAAGTGTGCGGCATATTTATCAGCTCTGTTCCAAGAGCCAGCAGCATCTCTTTGCATAAGATTTTTTTTGTTTGTTTCCTTATCTTCGGTTAGACTAATGTTATTCACACGGTTATTCTGTTCGTAACACAATTCCGCTTGGCACCGCGATGCACTGCATCGGAGTGATTGCAGACATTTCTTTGTATGACTGTAAACCACTTGGCATACGTACTCGACCAACACAGCCTTCATTGTATTCCTCTGGAGTTTGAAGTAGGTGCCCCGCGAGTCCCACCAATGCACTGCCATCCTTAACAACCGGGCTTCATTATTAGAGCAAAGTTTACCCTGCTCCAATTGAGGGCGTTGAGGTGACTAAGCCGTTAAGCGAGTTACCGCACTTGTTACAATCGTAAAGTTAATCGAGTTTTGGTTATCGAATAAATTTTGGAACTCTTCTGCGTCGAGTTTGACTCTTCTGCCCTCGTTCGATACCTACACACGATACAGTACGTGCCGGAAAAGATAATTGAGCAAAGAACAGGAGCTGAGAAAGTGAGGACGTGGAAGTTTAAGTCTGTTGTGAAATATCGGGACTGGCAACACGTGTTTCTTTTCTAACTTTGTCGTCTGGCATGCATCTCCAATGGTTGATTGAATATTGGGAACTGGGAACTTCGGTGTTCTCGCTACTACGAATACCCCACAGTCACTTGGCCCCCCAGAGAGACTGCTCATACGCTTCTTGAATATCTAATCGCAAACAAATTCTGACACACACGTCGCGAGGGAGGGGGGACATTTTTGGCTTTCTTCTCATCACGTCGACACTGAATTTGTTGATTTACGGCTCTACTTCGAGAAAATGAAACACAGCGAGAAGAGACTCCTTCGTCGTCCCGAGTAAAGAGGTGCTCTGTGCAGGCTGAGGCATTATTTCAGTATTTTCAATCTTCTAGTTGAAAGGCGTTCGTGGAATTGGTTCGAATACGTTCGTTTCAACGTTCTAACTCACAATTCGCTTTCATATAATCCCTGATTGAAATGAAGAAAATATCTTGCTATTTTTCAATCCTATTGCAACTGAGTATTGAGACGCGATATTATGTACCGCGCCGCCATCTCGGGCGACAGAAAAGATCCAATTGCATAAATATATGAAGAACCAGATGTGGACATAATACATTTTAGTTTGCTATACTAAAAATGCCAAAGAGTCGACAGACTGGAGAGGATCCAGCGGTAGTAGGATTCGGTTCCTTATCCGATCCGGTTCTTCTCTCTTCATTTCTGCGAGGAACAGTTCGATGGAAAAAAAAACCTAATCGAAATACCAATACGATGGTAATCGAGCCGAGCCTAGAAGGCATTCTGGAATTGGGTAAACGGCTGCAGTGGGAAAAACTTAGAATGGCGTTCAAAATTTATGACATACTAGCGCATTGCGATAAGTTCGAGTAAAACTCTGCGGATTCTGACAAACAGATGTTATACGATTACGATACGGTGTGATTATCGTCATACGTCCAGAGTGCAGAGGAAATTTCGTGGTTTCATTATGCGAAAATTTCAGTGGAGAAGATCACTGATGACGGAGAAGCCGGAAAGCTGACACGGGATGAGAAAAACGAAGAAAGAACTACGGCACTTGGCTTGGATTATCCTAAAATATTTGTATATTAGTTTACCCTGTGAAAAATTGAGTCAACAAAAATTGATAGATGCTCGAATGTCATTTTTCAATTCACAGAAGCATCGATTTCGGAAATATAATGATGCAATTTTTTTTTGGTCTTGTTCACAAATCAACCGGCATAGAATCCTATGATTGTTCCCTCCGGGATAATTATCTTTTTTGACATCACGGTGCGTTGGTTCTGCATGTAGGAAGGCTATACGTGTGTTGTTATCTCGGTATTGTTATTCATTTGATTGAAACGGTTCCAATATTTAATCGTAATAACTCACCTAAAATACAGGCGTATCGACAAAATTCTGTTGTAGACAGTTGGAATTTACGAATTTCTCTTCCACTATGCCAAGAGCCAGGGTATGAATTGAATTAGCGGAAAATTCCCCGTTTGTTTATTTACGTGTTCGTGTTACGAATTCAAGCTTTGACTAAAAACTATTGTTTTTGTCGATCTATTTCCAAACTGTGAAAGCGGTAACCCAAGTCTTCCAAAATTTGGAAAATTTAGAGCACTGGTGAAGCCGATTTCCACTTATATTAGTTCTACCGCCTATACCTGCTACGGGTTCAAACATACCTACATTGAATCGAGTGGACCTATGGCCTGCATGCTTTCTAGAGTGGATCATTTAAAATAAACGAAGCGCAGTGCGGCATGCATTCATTAAATATGGTCGTATATTTGCCGACTTCTCTTTCTGCTTCCATTTGTGAATAAACGATATATATATACCTCAACATACTCGTTTTGTAATACGTTTTCAAATATTTCAATTTCTCAAATGTGTATGGGGGATTTCACGTCAAATCGAACAAAAAAGCGGGATTTTTTCTCTGGCTACTTTTGATCTGCTTGTCCTTTTGCACAGTCAAACTACATATTGAAAGGAAGAATTGTGATTTTTTCTCAGATTTTTTTCGACTCATCATTCCATTACGAAAAATCATCAAATATGTTGATCTTCAATTCTTTTTTATTTTTTGAGCCTACATAGCTCAAAACGTGAACGACGTATGAAAAAAGTTCCAATACGAAAATTTCCGGTTTTCTTGTGAATTTTTCGAGAGTATTTTCAGCAGATTTTTAAGGTTGTACAGGTCATACAATCTCAACCAAAAGTAAGTCTCGTCGTCAATATTGAGTACTTAGAGATGAGATAGAAATCGGAGAAAAATCAACCACAATCAAGATGATAAAAGTATTCATTTTCAATAACAAGTTATCAACAAATTGGCTAAAATAATCATTGTTTAACAAATTTCCTGCGGTGACGTTATTTTTTTTTCATGTCAAACGAATTCGTTAATCTTTCCGAATACACATGAATTTTTTCAAAATTTTGTCACTTTTTTTAAATTTCCGTTTTCCGAAATTTCTAAAGGCTGTATTTACAAAACTATTAGTTCCACGCTCCGGAAACTTCGGAATTGTAATCTACATCGTTTCCACAATAACATATCCAAAATTCAGATTTTTGTCTCCATTTTTCAAAATCGAAAACGGAAATTTAAAAAAAGTGACAAAATTCTGAAAAAATTCATGTGTATTCAGAAAGATTAACGAATTCATTTGACATGAAAAAAAAATAACGTCACCAGGAAATTTGCTAAACAATGATTTGTTTAAACAATTTGTTGATAACTTTTGGGCATCATTATTATTGAAAATGAATACTCTTATCATCTTGATTGTGGTTGATTTTTTTCCGATTTTTATCTCATCTCGAAGTACTCAATATTGACGACGAGACTCACTTTTGGTTGAGATTGTATGGCCTGTACATCCTTAACACCCCGTTCAAGAGTAGTTTTAATACGAAATCAGTGTGAATCATTAAAACTCACAAGTGCCCTGATCGAATTGGCTGAAATTTATACACAGCGTGTCTTTTTCAATGCCAAAGGTTGTCTGAAAATTTCATAGTGGGCCGAGCAGTGGTTCAGAAGATACATCAACAAATATTCGCAAAGTGGCGATAATTCGGCGATTATGAGGTCGCAAAAAAGGTTTACTTGGCCACGATTCGAAAACTCAAGAGCAATATTAATTATTCTTGTTTGCATACTCGCAATCCAGCTTGGACTTTTGAACTGTGGCCGAAACAAATGTTTTGCGACCTCATAATCGCCGAATTCTCGGCACTGTGCGAACATTTGTTGATGTATCTTCTGAACCACTGCTCGGCCCAATATGAAATTTTTAGACAACTTTTGGCATTGGAAAAGACACGCTGTGTAAAAATTTCAGCCAATTCCATTAGGGAATTTTTTTGTTACTGAAGAATTCCGAAGATTTTCCACCAAAACTGCAGTTTCGCGGGGCAAAAAAAATTGCAAAAAATTATTTTCAGTAATTTCCAAAAACGACGCGAAACTTTTGTATAAGAACTTCTTTCATTGTTCGTCTGGATTTCACGCTGATTATTTGACCAGCTGTAGTCAGAAAATACTTGGTCAGAAAAATCTGAAAAAATTCACAGGCGATCCCTTTCAACGTGTACTTCAACTGTATGAAAGGGCTAACATATCGAAAGGGGTCAGGGAAATCGACCGTCCGATTTGACATACGTGGAATCCCCCATATGGATGTTGTTATTCCGAGTGGTCTATCGATTGGCGTATGGTAGTTAAACGCGTTAAAGAACAATTAGTAAGTGGAATTTAGCTCTTGGGTCTTGAAGTTTTGGCAAAACTCGTATGAAGTCCCTTGAAAATATAGGTAGTATTCGGGAAAAAAAAATTACACTTTACGACAACGGTTTAAAGTACCTTTACGAAAGTCCAAGATTAGTTGGCAGTTTGCCCGAACCAACGAAATAGTCCCGTTTGAAATAAATTTTCTCTAGCTTCTCTTTCTTGGTTCCATTTTCTTCGAACCAAGTTTTGAGGTCCGGAAGTTTTTCTTTTAATCCTAAATTTCGTTTCCAAGAAAAGAATTCGGACTATTACTTGAAAACGTTTGAGGGGAAAAAGCGTTTTCGTATTCTCGAAATATTACGGTACGGTATTAGCAATTCCCACACAGGAGATAACTCTTGAAACTTTAGGGTTGTATACGTGTATAAATAGATTTTGCTTGCACTCAGGAGGATAGCGATGGAGGTACAGGGCGCACAGTGGTCCCAAATTCGAAATTTTCGGTCTTAAATCGAAGGTATTGTGAATCGCTACCAAATTTGGTATTCAGGGGTTTTCGATGTTGCTGAACACGAATCTGAGTTCAAATTTTCAAAAAACAAGATGGCGGCCTCAAAATGACGGAACATTTTCTTCAAAATTCAATTATTGTCAACGAAATTTAGTATTCGGGGGTTTTTGAGATCGCTGAACACGAATCCGAAGTCAAATTTTCAAAAAACAAGATGGCGGCCCCAAAATGGCGGAACATTTTCTTCAAAATTCGATTAATGTCAACGAAATTTGGTATTCGGGGGTTTTTGAGGTCGCTGAACACGAATCCGAAGTCAAATTTTTAAAAAACAAGATGGCGGCCCCAAAATGGCGGAACATTTTCTTCAAAATTCGATTAATGTCAACAAAATTTGGTATTCGGGGGTTTTTGAGGTCGCTGAACACGAATCCGAAGTCAAATTTTCAAAAAACAAGACGGCGACCCCAAAATGGCGAAACATTTTCTTCAAAATTCAATTAATCTCAACGAAATTTAGTACTCAGGGGTTTTTGAGGTCGCTGAACACGAATCTATTTTGAAATAACGGAAGAATATATCTTATATATATTTGTGGGATATAGAAGACAGGTAAAGTATCGGAATGAACAACAGAAATCCAAATATATCCACTTATTCAATCAAAATTACATTACACCCCAACCATCACAACAGAAACATAATTTTGAAGTATTGACAACTAATCGCTGTCTTCAGTTGCAGCATCATCATCGCTATCGATGCCGTTGTCGCTATAATCGCTTAATAAAACTCCTTCATTATTATAAAAAGTTGGTGACCTCAATAACGCAACTGCTTCGCGAGATAATGATTTAGTTGACCTTGGTGGTAGTTTACGTAAACTAGAAATAACTGGGTCGGACGAAGTCAAAAGCCGCGAGAAAACGTCCTCCATATTTTGCTTTCTGCTACATTTTATATGATAGAGTCTCCGATAACAATCAATAATAACATTGTAATAGACATTTTTCAACAATGAATTCAGAGCAACTGATTCCTTGAAAAGTCAAAGTCATACAAAGGTGCCGCGCCCGTGCCGTGCCGACGCGACGCGACGCGATGCCATGCCATGCCGCGCGATAAAAATAATCACCAAAACCAAAACAGCAGTCCTCAGCAGCTAATTTTTGGTTACCTAACACTCAAGAGTCTAAAGAATGATATGCAACCTTTTCGGTCACAGAATTCTGAAGAATTATTAACTTTTACTCTATGTAAACATAATTTTTTTCGCCGCGGGCACGTGAATACACAGTAGATGTTCGCATTCTTTAGTTGCCCGAGGAGGGGTTGATATGGAAAACTATACTGATATGAAAAAAGTACACACTTCCAGGAGAAGATTCTATTTTGTAGAATTGAAATTGCTCAATCTTTGTAGAAGTTATGCCACTCTGAACACAGCCTAAATTTTAGCGCGTAGGGCACGAGCGACGCTACCCGCTCGAGCGCTCCGTTACAAGTAAGGTCCCAACGGCTAAATGCAACCTCTGCCACTTCCCGATCCTTGAAAGGGACGCCAGGGGGACCCCTCTACCTGACCCAATACTTGGAATTCCTTAAATATAAACTTCATCTTCCGATTTTTGTCCGGTAATTTCGAATTTGGGACCACTGTGGGGCGAGATCACCCTCGCGTAGGGAACGACCCACATCACATCAACCCTCCGAGATGCCTTGCCCTGAGGTGTTTACTAGACTTAATCCAGCACACCGAGTGTTTTGTTGACTCTGGATAGCCTCTGGATAGCCTCACCCAAACCCACTCATCTGCGAACGAAAATAGATCAAGAAACTGAATAAGAGGATCTGATTAATGATGTGCGATACATTTCCAACGATTTTCCTTGTGGAATAAGACTTTGACGATGCAGTATCCTGATTTTCATCCTAATTAGCACTCAGGATCCGAGAACGCCGACGTGTTTCAACGATCCCGATTCGGACGAAGTATTTAATTTAGGTTTTCTGATAATATATCCACTGCTAAATCGAAATCAACATGACTTTGAGGTATTGTATTCTCAAAGCCGTGAATTTGGGTTCTGGAAATCGTTCCCATACCACTTTTTAAGTACCGCGAGGCAAGTAATTGTTGGTTGATAATCTGAGTATATAAGTGGATCGTCTCTGTGTCGAGGTACTTCAGCGACCCTCTTGATCTCGGGGCATGATACTCGTAATTATAGCATACCTCTCACGCCGATTAAACCGCTTAAGAGGTAAGGAGGTCGCTTCGCGGAGACAGGAAAAAAAATGGGACTAGGCTGCCCACAGACAGTTTTTCGTATAACATCATCATCGTTGTCAGAATTGGAGGCAAGGCAAGTCTCTAGTTCTTCGTTAAATGCTGTCTTTTTACCAATTCATTAATTATTCAATGATCAGCTAATTGGCGAAGGTGGTTAGTGTGTCTCGTTACGCGGGGAGAATAAGGGGCAGGGTCTTGACGACTAAATTATAGCTCAATTATTTTGATGTTGTCGGCAGGTATATGCGCGAAAAGTGGCAGACAGTGAAGAATAAATTTGAATATTTTAATTACTAGGAGTCCCTCAGACAAAATGTAAGCTAGTTTCGCGAAAATATTCACGTACAACGTTGTTTATGTAACATCTGACGGCCTCTTTCGTCGGTTTTTCACTTGTAAGTTTTAACCTGCGACCTGCAGCTGAACGCGGTCTAGCGATTTCAAACGCAATCTACAGAGTCGCGTCTGCACGAGTAATGAGGTTATTGCGACTTTTCTAATTATTCAAAGTTAAGCTCGTTAACTCTGTGCCGACTTCACTTCGGATATATATTTTCCAGAGTAGTCACAACCAGCTTCAGGAAGTCTTAATAACGAACGTTTCAAACTATAAACTGGCATTGAGAGATTCAGCGAACGGATATGACTGTCCGGATTAACAAACTTTCCAACATAGAGAAAAAGTAGCATATAGTCACAGTAGCATAAGTTATAATGCCATAAGTTGGTATTCTTTAATGAGTGTGGAAATCAGATATGACATAACACAACCTATTTTATATGAAATCTGTGATGGGAGGTGGTAGTTATCATGTCCATAGGTAGATGCGCGCCCTCTACGGTCTGTCCTTAGATTAGAGATTTGTCATCCAAAAGATGTTTTTTGTTGCTTACGTGAACTTCCGCCACACGGAGAAAAATCCCCCTGTTCAGATTACCATACTGCGCAGGTAAACATTTTTCGGTACTCAGTCCTAAAGTTTTGTTCGTATTTATAAATCTGTACACTTTAAAGTACATGCGTCAACGTAAAAACTGCTACAAAGTTACGGTTGTTTCTACTCATGTCACACTGGTAGATTGTACCGACATTCAAGTATTATATACATTTTGCATAGTCGAGTTAGCCAGACAGCGACGAGTGCATGGTTTACCAATCAGTTGGTAAGTTCTGTCACACAGTGTGACGAATCGTATACCGGCTCCATTGGTAGTAGCACCATCGAAACGGTATGCATCGGCGTCCCTCTGGTAACGTCTACCAGCCTATCCTAGTAACACGCGTTTGGAGGGAAAAATAGCGCAGTGCGTGGTGAATTCTACCGGCTCCGTCATAGGAAGGCTATAGACACCGGTTTGATCTGCATGCCGCTGCAGTGGTATTCACTAGTCTATGCCCCTAACACGTTTTTGGAGGGAAAATTACCACAGTGCGTGGTTCGGTCAACAGAAAATTTACATAGTTTTGTGCGTCTTGAAAATCGAGGCATTATGGCGCACTACGCTGGCGACGCCAGTAATATATCAGCGATCAACGCGATCAACGGGAATAATCCGTCCCCCCAAAGCTCGGATGAAGTCCAAAACTTAGTGCCAGACTACTTATCTTCGTTTCTACAGCTGGCGACTGGTATGTGATGTTATTTGTTCACTTCTAATCGTATGATGTACGTAACTGTTCATTGACTTCAGTTTCTATACAAAATACAATTTTATTATATAGGCCGATATTTCATCCCACGGAAATCCAGCACTGCTGCACAACCGGACCCCACTAACGTCGAGAACTTGGATCAACCGAGAAAGCTGGAGAAACCGACCCAGAATTTTGATACGTTTGGTGCTACGAAATAATTGAAAATCCAGGTATGGATTCCCATATAAGCCTAATTTCTTTTATTTTATTAACTGTCAACGAGTCCCAGACTTACGTAACTACACGTTACGCCGCCTTATGACTTTGTGCAATTGATTATATACCTGTATCAATCTTTTCCTGTAAGTATTCATGTAAATCTAATAAATGTTAAATAAACTGTAAAATATTCTGATTACAGACTCATTATTTATATAAGTTCACCTCATATGTTACAATCACAGAACTTCTGGTAAATTTTACCAGACTGGCAAGTCCCTATATGGATGGAATGCCTGTACAGTTAATTTTGCCAAACAGTTTAGTACAACATGCAAAACAATATTTTAGCTACGACTGTATAGTTTGGTTATTCCAACGATTGCAGCTCGCCCTATGAACCATATTGTGATAGTAATTTTCACTGTATGCTCTTGTAAATTTACAGCATTGACTAGTAGATTTGTCGTTGTTTTGTGGTAGCACTCACAGCAGTGACTAGTAAATGAGCTGCCTGAAAGGAGTAAGCATAACATATGTTTTTGTAATTTTGATGCCGGGGTCGGTTGTGAGAATCAGAATTTGAGATTCGAGCTTTACTAGACAAATAAAGTAGAGACTACCGTACAGGCATTCCATCCATATACGCACCAGCGACTTCGGTAAAATTTACATTAATTATGGTATTCTGAACAGGCGATTTTTCTCCGTGCATCGGGTAAAATACGCGTCAACTCTGTTATTTTACATTGTAGAATCAAATTGACAGAGAATTATTTTTTTGCAAAAATTATACTGGTTCCGTGAACCCATTAGTAAATTGGCCAACCGGGCAATAATTGTCACCCAGAAATTATAACGCTATTCGCGCGAGTAAACTCACGCTATCCCGAGTAGAAATTTCGGTCAGGCCACAATCAGGGCATGATCAAGCAAACCTTACCACCTGATCAGGTGCTTATTAGGCTGCCTGGTCAGGCCCTGATCAGTAATGTAACGTGACGTTCTAGAATTACCTGATCAGGCTGAGTGTAGGTTTGATTGCCAGGCCCTGATCAGTATTTTACAGCCAGGCCCTGATTAGGTTTGTTGATCAGG
>JAFFZH010014163.1:0-30127 GCA_018420115.1 Euura saliciscinereae
TCGGGTAAAGAGACTCGCTTCGAGTCTCACGCAGCGTATTAAAAAAATTTTTTTTTTAATGTACTTGGCGCGAGACTCTACCGAGTCTCTTGATCACTCTACGCCATTTTCGCACAGTGATTAATTCTTCGTCCGAAAATTGAAAACTTCCTCCAAAGCTATTCTGGATCTCAAATATTCCGATAGCCTGTTTTAGTTGAGGGAAGAAGTAGCTCTGAGGTTTCGAATTGCCGGTTGGGTTCCAGCGTAGGCATTCCTAGAAGTGTGAATTTGTCAGAAGCAAAAAGTGATCAAATTATGCTAATAGTCGCCCGGCCGCAATCGGCTCGAGTCCTCGTGTCAGGGGGTGGCTCGTCCGTTTTCGCGGTTTGCGGTCTTGTGACATTTGCAGATGCGTGAGCTGAGGGTGGTGATTGGATCCCGACCGCAGGATCTCGCGCTGTGTACCGGATAAACTGAGTCCCGAAACGGCGAAATCGCTGCATGCTACGCTGGGACGTACCGGAACCGGAAACCCACGCTGCTAGGAAACGCGGATAGTTTACCGCGTACCGTGGCTATCCAACCACCATCATCGAGCACCCATTTTCCAACCCCTAGCCTCCGTCCACGGCCACTGCTATACGTTTGGTGCCCAAATAGACGCTCGCCTCTGCAAAACGGAATTACCCACACCGTAATGCGAAATTGCCCGGTTAATTTCAGTCTACGAAACCCTACTTCGGCTCAGCCCTCTTCGTTTTATAGCTATCCTTGTCCAGTTTCTCGTGTTTCCGAACATCCTGATGAGAATTACTGACGGTAAACTTGGTTGTTGATCCTGATGGAGTTTTTCGTTGCTTAATGAAATTTTCATTCATAGATTAGATTGATTCATCACTGCTCTGGTCTCTGCAGTGCTGGCTACGCAGCTACAGCGCGGTGAAATTTAAACGAGTGATTAATTATTGCGACAATTGTTGACTGATAGGCTATTGTTACAACGCTTCGGATAGAGTGAGGCGATTGTGACTAATATCTCACGGAGGGCGAGGCAGGGAGACTCTGATTGCTAATACAAACGGCGAACTAATATTCTGTCTATGTGTGTTCCATGTGGTCACCGTGTTTGCCATTGGCAACGTTTAATCTTTGATTAATTACGGCTCCTCCGAATATAATCACAAATGTACAATAGTTAACAAATACTGCGTTAATAACGTTGATTAAGTTTACTCCTTAAATAATCTTTCTCTGTCCCGATGAATTATTTTTTCAGCTACCCTCATAATCGCGGGAGTAAATCGCTGAAATTTCGAACATTGGCTTAGCTCGTTATCCGAACTGTCATACCTTGACTGTTATTTTTACCTCGAGAAACTTCTAATTCGAAACGTGCAGTTTTACGAGTTCTATCCAATGACCGGAAACGTTGGCTTCCAGCCTTTTTCGAAATTCGTTTCATTTTTTAGTGTCCGTACTAAAAGTGCGGGTTGAATGATTTCGTCCTACAAATTGAGAACTAAAGTTCAACGATTCATGCAGCATACTTTGACGCCAAAATTTTATCACCATCGGACCCTATGGGGTGAAAGATATTTTTTCTCTCCTACAGAGGCAACATTGGTTCAATCTTGGGTATAAAGCCTCAAGTTGTTTACCTTACGAACCGTTGCCAAGAAACCCCACGATAGGTATATATACGAAAAAGTAGATGAATCTTTTCTTCTCCCTTGTTATACTCGCGGCTACTAGACGTCTCGTATGAAATATCACTGTTGACTTTATTACAACCTCCAATCAATTATGAGATCCAAGCCTGCCTGGGATTGATGGGGCTCGAATTTCGTCCTGGGGAAAATAATAACAGCTCCAAGCCTCGACGGGTTATTTTGCATTCAGTTTTGGCTGCAAACCCCCAAAAAGCGCAAGGGGAAGGTCAGTCTGGAGTCCGGACGACCCTTTCGACCAATCAATCAATTACGTGTTCATCCCCCATCTTTTATCAAACCCTACATTTCTATCGGCCATTATCATCCGAAGGGTGTCATCTGGCCAAATGCGAGAGACGTCATAGCCGTTTCAGGAGATCTAGTGGATTCCACGGATCTCAGACACAAAAACAGATGCACAACGGGATTCGACGTGAAATGATCACATACGTAATTTTTTGCGCGAAACCCTAATTCCGATGTCGCTCTATTCCCCACTTTTGAGATTTTTCACACTTGATCGAGTAGCGACAACTAATATTCGCAGAATAATATCTGCAATGGGGATTAAAATCCGGTCGTAATCAGCGTGAGTACTAGTTGGAAAATTCTACCGAGTTCGACGTTCCGTATTGGCTGGTGAGATAATCAATCTTCGAGCTCGATTAACATCGACACATTGCGACTACAGGGAATACTGGTATATTTTACACTTTTATCAGTCGACGAAATGAGGTTTCGAATTGGAGGCTTCCCTTACTTCGAAACGCGGTTTTTTTCCCGGATCGAATCCTTTTTCTGCACGCTGTTTTTTTTCCGTATTCATGTGTGGATGCGTGAGGCTGGTTTTATTGCCTATGAGACCCTGTCGCATGCGTTTCACCCGCGTATGTATCACGCGATTCGCGGAACACGGGAAGCGAACATCTCCCTCGTGTATTTTCCATTTTCCATTTATACATCCGGCCGGTGACACCGCGCCATATACCTCCGCGTGGGTCGCGATCACAGAGCCGGGCGACGTCGGGATGGATATGAGCGAACAATATTTTACGTACATATATGCACCTTTATCCTTTTTCAGATTATTTATTCTCACGTGTAAGGTGTGACGCCCTTCATGCAATGAGTTATGACTATATACTTGTAAACCAACACTTGAGATGCATCCTCGCAAGCTCAACTCTTTCACAAAATATTCCAATAAACTTTACATTTTTATGCTGCAACCTTTACGCGCTCATTTTTTTTTTCTTACTAGATACACGTTGAAGTTTACCAATCTTGTTCTTGTAGAAGAATATTTCTCTAACATACTTTTTTTTTCTCATATCTCAAAGATTTTTTTTCGCCTTCTGTTTCATTGCAATATACTCTTGTTCTGGTACAACTTTTAATGAACTGTAATGTTATTTGAAAATAAACTTGTCAATTATCCTTGTGTCGCATGACTCCTTGTCTTCGCATTCGGAATAACATTTAAAAAAAGGATAACGAGAAGCAATTGAGCAGAAATATCAAATGCGTAAACGGAGCTTGTAGAGCGATGAAAGCACGCGGAAGATAAATCGTAACTCGATCGAGCTTTTGCTCGAAAAACGGGCATAAAAGAATCACTTTCTTGCCACCCTTCAATCCCAAAGAGGTTCGGAGTAAAGTGTATTCTCGATCAAAGACTGAATTGTACTTCTGGCTGAGGGGGAAACACCCCTTTATCTTTGCACTTCAACGTAGTCGAGAAACATGACCAACGATTGACTCTCGCGACTGCAGTTCAACCTCGAGAAAAGAGACTCTCTAGTTCCACTGTTCTCAGATGGAACGAGTGACATCTGACATGATTCGGAACCAATCTCTTGGAGGTGCTTTCAAATTTATCACTTCAGCATGCAATAAAAAATCGTCTAACAAAGCTGTTGATATTGCACATTCAATGTCCGGTGTTCTCGATATTGGGTCGTTCCCGCGAGACCCTGGATCGTGCCTAGGAGATTTCCGAGGATTTAATATAGCCAAGCTTCGAGAACCTTTGCTGTCTACACTCTGATCCTCGTCCACCTCTTCTGGCTCTCCGGAGATAAGCCTATGAAGCCATGTCTGGCACGAATCTTATCCGTTCAGTTTCAAACATTCATCTCGATTTGAACCCTCGCAGTTTTCTGAGCTTGCAGTTTTTATTTTCCACCCTGACTTTTCCCGCAGTCTAGGAATGTCCTCGAACCCCTTCGAATCCGTTTATCAGCCCAACGCTCAAATCCTTAGAATTTTATATTCATCATAATTCTAATTCCATTGAATGGATTTCATGGATTTTCCGGATTTCTCTTGAGATCGAGCGGATAGACTATGACTCTCCGAAGTCTCTTCGGCCATCGAATCATTTATGCTCACATTTTTCATTTCCTCGATGTTGGATCCTGTTGAATAGATATTTCCGGAATAGCGTAGCAAAATTACATTACGTAGATAGATTAATGCTCCATAAGGCAGATGCCAGACTGACAATATTACACTGTGCTTAGCTTCATTCCAAGTGGCATCATCTTATTTTCTTTTCCTCTTAGAGGATCCTCTGTTGTCTCAGGGCGTGATAAACTATCTCTTACATCTTTATTTCAGTCCTCGTAAATAGATTGCAGATTGCGTATAAGAATGAGTTTTATGAGCTCGTGTACCATCATGCCAAAGCTCCACTTTCACAATAAAAATGGGAACACTGTAACGTTGTACAAGATGGACAATTCCATGTGTCGAGGACAATGTCGAAAACGCATTTCAAAGCTGACCATCCAAGCTTCAAGGTGCGTTGTTTACATCAAATCTGCATGTTTCCGTTTCAAAGTTATGCTACTTTAAGCCCCTCCCATTCTCGACACAAGAAATGGGCCATCCTGTATAATGACCTGAATATTCCCAATCGGAAAATAACGTTCCACAGAAATGATCTCGAAGCCAGGCAGATCATTTCCGAAGTAGCCAAAAAACGAGAGACTTTTCGCTTTTCTTCGACTCGACGCTTTTCCCAAAGGTGAAGATTTGTACGTTAATGAAAATTGGGGAAGTTCCTTCGATGCGATGAAAGCTTGCAGTCGGTCCTTCGCTCGAATGGATACGTGTTAAGCTGCGATCGTGCTTGTACACCGAAGAGGTACGTCTAATCCAAACCGCAAATGCGCTGGTGTATGTACTTGCGTATTGATTCTGAGAAATCCTCGGGACGTTCGCAAAGAGCTTTTTGGTTTCACTTAAAGCTCATTTACTCAGAGACGCGAGGAGGATGGAAAATGTAATCTAGACACTCCCCTCGATCATCTGGTCAGAGTCTTTGTAAGACTTCCGAAATAAAACACCCATAGGTCTTCCCCGAGGCTAGATTAATCCGGAAAGCATCTTCGAGCTTAATTACTTCGTCCGACGTAATTGCAGGCTTAAAATTAATTGGAATTAAAACCTTCAACAATATTATTCAGACTTCTATCGACTAATTACTTTTTCGATTGGGTTATCAAAATTGGGTGGGCTGGAAATGAATTATTTTGTGAAAAAGTTAGAAAAAAAGCGGTGCACCTTACGTCGACGGTATACAGGGATATCTTCATGTCTCTTGGGCGAACATATTATTTTCCGTTTTCCCATTCACGTTACAGCCATGGGGAAATATTGGAATTGCATTTGTTATGGGGTGATACAATCCCCACGGACCATGTGGACTTTGCGGAAAATACCGGAGGTCGTTGAAGCGTGAGGGGGCGAAGAAAAGAATTGATACACGCTGCCGAGCGTGTGAATACATTTTCTCAGGTTTCCTTTCCTCCTTCAGTTTTTGAATACGAAAACGACGTTGAAATGAACCTTAACACCTCGGGTGTATCGTTTATGAAGAAAAATAATAAGAATACATATACGACAATGGAGGACGTCTCGAATCGTGAGACAGCGAGGTGAAAGATTTCGTATCCGGTGATAATTATATTTCAACGACGAAATAAAAATAGAATACTCTTTGATGCGTTGAAAATCTGGTGGAACCAATACCGATCATTTGGCTTTGATGTCAACGTGGTCAGAGGATCAAATTATTTTCTCATATCTACACATTTTGCCTCGGCAATTCGGTTTAATTTACATTGAAATAACTTCCCAAATAAGCATTGAGGTGTTTGAAAAAAGAAAAATGGAGAAAAAAAACAGGTCAACACGGTGATTAGCAGATAGCGTGTAGAGTTTGAAGAGCAAACGCAACACTCTATGTGATACTTTTTACCCTGCTTTTCTTTTACCATCACCCAGTGGAGCGGGTAAATTCTTTTTACGGAATTTCCATAATTTTTGTTGGATAAAGCGCGTAACCCGCGTATAGCGGAACCCCACATATTCTCGAGGGATTCTGAACCTGCGAGGAGTTAATCTCCATTTAGAATACGATGCAGTGTAGGATAGAAGAATTAATCGAGGAGTGCCTTCGAAGCTCGAACCAGGATCGAACTCGCATTGAATTAAAATATGAATAAATCAACGACTAGCTTCTCGGTTCGCCACCTCATTCAATCGCCCGGGAGTAGAAACGGAGAGAAAAACAAGCTCGATGGCATTAAATCATTCTTCGATACGTGAAATTTTCTATTTTTTAACATCGTAGAGGGAAACTTGATCAACATATTTTGACGAACGAAAATATGTCTGTAGCGGATTGGAAAAGTTTTTTCATCGACCATACCAAACTTGAACCCTCGACGTCTGGCTCTGTTATCTCTGGACAGAGTGCATTAAAACTTGTGTAATGTATGAATGAATAAAGATAACCAAAAGTAATCAATTAATATTTATGCTTTGAAAGAAAGCTTCTTCACTATCCAAATATTATGTGAGACAACAGCGTGGCGAAGTGGAAATCAATTTTATTGGTGGAAAAGAAATTTAGAAAAAAATTGGGGAGTTATGGAAGATGAAAAGTTTTGGCGATAAAACGGCGGGATGCAAATTCTTTTGGTTTGTTTTGTGAGGATTCGAATGCGGAGTAATATTGCCCGAAATTAGGAGGAGCTCTTCACAATTCCCGAGAGACCAGACGGAATACTAATGCGGGATAAAATTGATCCACTTTTTTTAAATTCTATCGTTACACTCAGAATCTTTTGCGAACAGGTATCTCGATGATATTACACCGGGCTTCACTTTACACACCTGTTGATAAAATCCAGAACTCGTTCACTTAACTTTTTCACACATCCTTTACATTCGTTTGCAACAATTCTTCACTTACTTTCCCGAACTGCTCATTGAGGTTGCTAGCGAATCAGCCGCGAAGCTTGGGAGCTTAGGAGCTTAAATAAACATCCGATAGACTCGGATCTGGGAGGCGAGGAAAGTCGGGCGGGACTCGTAAATCTCGGTCTCGGTGTTGCCACCAGAGGCGAGGGTTTCTCGTCAATTACCATAATCCGGATTTTGAAAGAGGTGTCGGTGTATTGAAAATTCCGAAGGCGAATCGAGCGTCGGCTCATGATACGTCATTGCTTTGGCTCAACGTGATTCAGGAAGCGAATGAAAATTGCACGCGAATAAAGAATCTCAAGAGCTTTGACGTGCCAGCTTCCAAAAAAACCACCAGCCTCTTTTTTTTACCAACAAATTCGCTCCATGTAAATATCAAATCTAGCATAAATTTGACCTACTATCGAAGTTGGCGTTTCAATCGAATTTTAAAACCAATCTCAAGTAATAGCCTGGTGGATATAGCTTCTCGAATAACCACTTGGGATTGAGACACGTTATAAACGCGGTGAAATCAAGCCTGGAATCTTGTTTTAATTCCCCGAGCACTTATTGTAATACATTTTTTCATCCCTCCCACAAAAGGTGTCGAGTATAAAGTAAAGTAAAGTAGAGTAGAGTGAATGGTAAAGTAAAGTTTGTTTTCTCTTGAGAATGAATGATCGCTAAAGCGAGGTATATATTTTCTCACGAAGGAATCTAAGATTCCAAGATAGTTGGCTGCAAGGTGTGAGGATAGAAGCCTTCAACTTGTTCGGAAGCAACGAACACGCGGCGGATTAAACCGTCACCTCACTCCATTTCATCAAGCCTAACATGTTTCAGGAAATTGACGAAAAGAAAGAAAAGGCGGGTGAAAATTTTACCGGGGAAACTCTGAACCGCATGATCAAACTTTTTTCCCGAATAATTTGTGTGCGTGCGGCTGTCCGTGATGCATTATCAAAGTTTGTACAACCGGACTAGTTTGGTTTGGTTTGGGGTTTGGTTGTCGTCGACGAATCGTTCGAATCATTACTGACTGTATTGATTCGGCGTGATTGCTTCGTGACAAATTGGCATCTGGTGTTTTTCCTCGTGTGAATAAATTCACTCGGTACATCGGATGACGAGATTGATCAGCCTGGTAAAAACAATCGTCACCGTTTTTCAGACCGCACAAAATTCATTTTCAGTGGTTCGAAAATTTGCGAAAATGATTAGAGAGAGAGGAATCACTCGAATTTACTATACAGACAGACAGATACGGATTGATTCGAATTTCGACCACCGGTCAGGAGCACTTTAACTCTTCAGATCGAAAAGCAATTCGTCGAAAGAGCTTCTCCATCTGCTATTCAACGCACCAAGTTCAAACTTCTATCTGTATCTGAAATCTGATGCCACTGTATATGCTGGTTGAATGTGGGATAGATTTTGAAGGCAGGCTAGCGGGGTAAGGTCAGCAATTGATGGGGAAGTTTTGATTCCCTTAGTTTCCGATTCGCAAGTTCCAACCCCGATCGTCTTACGGCTTCATTGAATTCGGAACCTTGGAGACAAACTTTAAAGTTATTGAACCGAGAGTGCGGATGCGAACTAAGACGAACCTTTTAGCCCGAAAAGCAGTTAACGCTTTCCTTTATGTCCCTATAACTTTAACTGTGATACATTACCTTCTTTTCACGCGTCGACGATCATAAATTTCTGCATTTTTTCATTCTTATCCTTAGAGAGGGGAAAAAAAATTCAACACGAAATATAATACTGCCTCAGAAAGTGAAGAAAAAAAAATAAAAAAAATTTCTTAAGAAACCCAACCCATTCAGAAATATATTGTGAAAAATTTCTTTACCCCTGTTAATTACATCGACAAAACGATATTGCTGGAAGAAACTTTATAGGGTTATAACGTCTTATTAATTCAAACGATGAGAATGATCAAATCTTGCTGAAAACGGGCTCCTTAGCCAAGAAGGGAATTGAGCACTGAGAAATATTTCATTCTCAACAGAATTACGGCAAGTAAATTCTACTAATTATTTTTGCAAACACGAATACAGTTGACAAATTCTGACATCACGGCCAATCATAAAGCATTCCTCCGAATTTTATCGAATTCGATTACAAAATTGAAGGAGTAAA
This sequence comes from Euura saliciscinereae, assembly GCA_018420115.1. Taxonomy (NCBI): domain Eukaryota; kingdom Metazoa; phylum Arthropoda; class Insecta; order Hymenoptera; family Tenthredinidae; genus Euura; species Euura saliciscinereae. The sequence continues at coordinate 9,090 of JAFFZH010014163.1, forward strand.
ATTTTGTTTCAATGCCGTAGGCGGTATGTTATTGCTTATCAAATTATCACGGACGACCCGATGAAATGAAAGTGGGAGACACAAACACGGAGTGAAGGGACGTTGATGAAGTCCTGCGATAAAAATGAAACGAGTAAAGGAATAAAAAGTGCGGCAAATAATGCGAAATAAAAATGACACTTTAGAAAAGCTCGAGTTTTTCCAGACGACCGACGCTCGGGGTCTTCTACGGATTCAATTCACTCGTCGGGGTCGCGAGATACCAGAAAGCTTCCAGCGAACTTCAGTGACGTAGGTAACTGTGGAAACTTGAAGGTTGGTACCGAGAAAGATTTAGTGGCCTCAAACTGCTTGGCAACTACGTAAATAACCATCCTGCCAACCAGGAAAAAAGTTGTGTATCTTACCTGCTCTTTCTCTGGCACGGTGCGGTGCTGCTCCTGATGGATGTTCCGGTTGCACTACTTGGATCTTCTCGAATCTCTGATCGATCCGTCGGAAGACTTATTTCCACGGACTCGAGTCTATCGACTCACTGAATTGTTTTCACGATAAAAATAATGTTTTTCATTCTTTCATTTTCTTGTCACCACCTCGGGGTAATTCGGACCTCCGTTTTCCCTCGTCACCTTCAGGCTCTGCGGTCGCTTCATTCCCGGAATATTCAGGCCCGAGTTTTGCATACATTCCACAACCCTTTTCTTTGCCTCGTTCTTTTTACCCTAAGATTTGTCTCCGGTGAAGTAATGTCAAACGGTAAAGTGTCATACCTGCAATTTTTCGCGACGCAGAGAACGACTATTCGCTGGAATTTACGTGGGGTGAGGCCGAGGGTGTCGCGGTTCTTTATGCCACGGTAAGAAGATTCAGGGGTACCAAATATTTTCGCTGCAAAAAACTGACGAGAACACCTGCCCGTATTTTTTTTCACAGTAGTCGACAAATATTTAACTGTGCTTGCAACCTTGAAAAGATAATATTGAATCAATCCTCCCTCAATTACGTTATTCCGTTTCGAGACAGAAAATGAGGGATTCGAGTGGAGAGTTAATCTGATTTTCAGAGGGAATAAAAATGATTTCAAAATCATTTTTCCATTCCAAAATCAGATATAACGCTAAATTCATTTTTGGTGTAGGAATGTCACGAGATTTAGAATTCCAGAAAAATTTATCTTCCTGATATCTTTTGCAGTTTAATGATTTTGGTATAATTACCGCGCTAAAATTTATGAATTGTTTGAATGATCGTTAGTATTTTATCTGGTATTTAAAGAGCAGAAACATTTCCTGGGGCATGCCGCTCTTATCATAACCACCGCGCGAGTTTATCAAATTTGTCTTTTTACTCTGCAGAATCACGCAGCAGTCGCCATGCCAACGACCGCGGGTAGTTCGCCCTGGGTGAAAAAAAAAAGTGTTTTGTTTTAAATTTGCATCTCGCTTCGACCTTGTAATTCATTCACCGCAAGTCTGTACCTGATGAAAGAAATATCGAACTTACGATCGATGTATTAATGCTCGAGTCAAGACCGATAATTGTGAGGTCAGAGGGCGGCTCGATGATTCGTGCCATAATCACCCGCAACAATTTTAACGGCTTTGCGAAGCGTAAAACTTGCTATAAAATTATTCAATGAAAATTGGAAAACTACACAGAAATATTAGCAAATAAAATTTGACGATTTCGGCGTCGACGCAGTGGACCGACGATCTGGTCTCTGGCTTTTGGCCAACGCGTGCGAATCCAGACTCATAAACTCATTGAGAGTCGTCCCGCTATTGGTCAACCGAAGATTAACCAATTCTATAATTAACTACCCTTGCATTTCGCGGCTCGATTCTCTCGGCATTTCCTGCTCATATCATCCCCACCATCTTCGCCTCGACATCCATCTTTTCTTCGAATTTATTTGACAGAAATTTTGTCATTTTTCATTGTACTGTTTGTTTTATCTTAAAGTCTGACTTTTCAAACGACACCGCGAACTGGGCTCGAAATTTATCGTCGAATACTCGCATGGCTTGCCGCTCGTGGCAATTGATCGTGTTCGCAAAGCCTGAGCTTTATTCTGTGGAAATGCCTAATAAAATAGTCTCAACCCGAAGCTCAGCTTCGGGTTATGAAAGGATAAAAATTCATGGATTACCTTGAGGCCGAGAGCTCCGGCTTTAAGCCAAGTCCAGATAACTGATGACATTTCTTAGACAGATGCGGTACAAATGACTCGCTAATTAGCGCGTTTCTGTTCATCTTTAGAATCCAGTTCCGACGTAGTGTTGCAGTTGATGTCAAAAGTGTAATTATTTTTCCCTCAGTGAAATAATACCGACGATGAATGAAAAAAAAGTATAATTCAAACACCAGAAGATCGTCCGAAGCTGGGAAAATAAATGGAGAACGAAAAACTTTGCGGTAAATTTACAAAGTGTTCTGAACTTTGTAAATGTAATTTTCTACGAACCGCGGCGAGGTGGAATATTATTCGAGGCTCCTCTGGTAACGGGAAGAAGAAACCTGGAATGAAATTAGAGGTCAGAGGTACAGTCATAATACCGGACGATATCGATATACCAGTGTATCAACTCTATTGTTATAACTTTCCAAGGAAGTTGGAGACCCTAAAGTTTCTGTCTCGGTCATCGAACAATTAGCTTCGATACCCTAAGTCGACTTCTTGCTTCGTTGGTCAAAGTTACTGCGAATCCCTCCGGTCCTAAGTTCTTACTTCGTTTGATTCACTCACAGAATATATATAGTATGTATATATATACCCCCCATATGTATTCTCCACGTGTGTTATTTCAAAAGTAAGAAAACAAAAGAGGCGATAAAAATTCGCCGACAGACTTCCGCCTCTGGGTTCACGTCCCTCTTTTATTGTTAGAGCACATTCGAAGAACACATCCTCACAGAATTCTAACTGCTGAAACGTTTTACCGTGATAACAAGAATTGAATACCGAATTATTGAGTTTAAAATAAAAAGTTCCCGGGGTGGAAAAAATAAATCGTTTAGATAACGGAAGGAACGTTCGGAATCCAGGATCAGTAGAGGTTCATTTCTATTAAGGGACGTCAGCGAACGTCAAGTTGCTCTAGTAAATTTCTTTCTTTCGATTCAAATTTTCTTAAAAGCACAGTCCAACTATGGAGAGGCTTTTTAATCTTCATTTTCCTTGGCTGGTCTATAGCGTAGGGATATCTGAAGCTACGTCCGCATGGAGAGACATTCTTTATTGCAGTCGTATAAATTCTTGAAACGTTGAGAGTACCGGGTTCAGGGTGAGTTTATAGCTGAGATTGGAAAGTGTGGAGTCTTAGAGAGCATGCAACACGTTGCCTTTTAGATTCGTAGCGGTTTCGATACGGGTCCTTGGTTGTAGTCTCGGGTGCTCAATATCAAGGCGAAAAAAAGTCCTAATCCGTTGTTCGGTACAGTCGGAAATTGGGTGGTTGCGGAGATCACTGCAGTGGGTTGCGAAAACCTCGGAGTTAACAAGGGTCGTTAACGAACCCGGGAAATACTGCAAATGGAGAAAGTTAAGAAACTAATTTTTCTACAAAAATCCCTCAGAGCTTTCTCGACAGCCTTTCCTTCTCATATAACGGTTCGCAGGATTTCGTCGTTCACCAAATTGTTTTTTTCCCTTACAATAAATCTTGCCAACGAGTGTCTTTAGGGCCATCATAACACTTCGACTTCTTCCATTTCGTTAGGGGTGGAAGTTTTATCGAGGCAATCGTTCGAGTTTAATCATGACCAGGTCTCTCATTTGATGTTTTTTTTTTATAATCCGATTTACTTTCAATCGGAGAAAATACTGAATGAATTTATTCGATCTGTTATGACGCGAAAAGGTTCGGACGAATTTTCAGATCAATTAATCCGGGTTGGAGGCTTCCTGCGTTTACAAACCCTGGAATATACCCTCGTTCGCCTCTGACATACCGCAGGATTTCTCGCGAAGCCATTTTCATTTTCACACAGGGGAGACAGTATAGTTTAACCGGAAATGGAAAATCCTCACCCTTGCAATGCGTAGAAATTCGGTTGATTATCATCGTGAATTTTCACCCGGTTAGATGAGTCGGCAGTAATTTGAAGGGCTACACATGTACCAAGACCGAATCCCAAACCTATTCACAACTTAGGTATTCGAACCCTAATACCATCCCAGGCATTCCATGAATTGGCATAAGTAATTGAACCAAAATGGAGATTTGTAGCTAGGCCAGAAATTCTTTTTACAACACCTGCTTGGAAAGATGGATTTTGATGACTGTTTAGCTTGAGCTAAAAAAGTAAAATTGGCACATGCCCACATGGTAAATGATATCATATGTACAGTGGCGACATCTTCGTCTCCAAATTACACTGTAATCATGCCACGTGTATCTACAATTATTAATCAGTCGAAAAGAGACGATTGTGAATTTAAAAAAAAACACACACAAAATCCTTCATCTTTGTGCATTTCATGACGTGATTTCCGTTGGTATAATTTGAGATTTTCAAATCGTTGAAGAGTTCGTGCGAGGAGGATCGCTCTGAGAGCTGTTATAACTTTGCATGAACGCGAGTTCAAAGAGGAACTTAGAATATGTGTTTGAGAACTATGAATGATCCTTTACCGCGGATAAAAAGCGGCGTTAAAAACACTTACCGCTTTTAAACAAAGAACTTTTTCTTCCCTATTCCGGTCATCCGGTACTGCAGCAGCCACCGAACCAGCAAACTACGCGGGTTTACAATGAAGAGAGACTTTACAGCTCGAAGTCGGATTCTTTCTCTCTTAATTTCTGCGCAGTTCTCTATTTTTTCTCTTTTGGTCTCATTCATTGTTCTTTCTTTTTGTCTCCCTTTTCCTGTCCCATCGTCACCGACTCGCTGCAATTATTCACACTGTTCAAACCACTCGACTGCCAAATCAGCGTGGTTCTTTTTTTTCCCCACTAGGTACCTGTACTTTCATTTTTGTTTTACTGTTTTGACGCTCGATGAGCGCACCGAGCTTTATCTTTATAATTAATGGCCTGGTTCTCTTCCTTTTTTCTTCTCCTTTTTTTTCAACGCGTCAAAGAACCACCGCACGTCCGGTCAGGTGCGAAATCCGAGCAAAAGGGTTTTTCACCTATACCAACACCAACAGGATCAGTCGCGGGTCGAGTTTGGCTGTATAGGTGAGATTGGGGTCAGACTGGACAAGGTTTCACCAAGGTTTGACAGACCCGAAAGACCGCCTCTAGTCACCCGCGGGTACCTATTTTAATAACTTCATCCAATTTCAAAGTCTCTAAAGCTGATATACCGAGTGACTATGATGCTTTCACTCACTTTTTCCATCCAAAACTCAACGCAGATTCAATGGTATCGACGTATCGACATTTTGATAATTGAAGCGACTGAAGTCAAAGACGTTTATGGTCTGATCTAATAATGACATTTACACGTGGATATCGGGAATGTCCATTTTGTTCAAACAAAATCTTTCGCCTGTGTAGGTATGCTCAGTTTTCTAAAAGAAAATGTTACATACCTCTTCATCAGCGCAGTTCTGTGTTCCTTAGGCGACACCCGGTTGGTGGTTATACGTACACTAGAACGGGCAATAAGCAGAAATGTCAATTCCTGTTGGTTGTTGTTTCAAGTAAGTTAACGTCAGGTTAGGATAGACTGCAAAGGGTCACGTTTGGTTAGGCGTGCGCATTTGCTTCGGTACAATTATGTCCATAGCTGTACTGTTTGCTTAGCGAACACCAGTTCTGCGAAGCTGAACGAAAATTACTTACTCCCCTGGTTAATCTAAACAGTTTTATACACAGGGTTCCAGGTGCGAGCTTTTAGTATTGTTCAGGTCAACAAACGCTCCGTTGAATCAAATAGCATAAAGTTTTTTTTTATCCATTTTTCTTTTCTTACCACCGCGGATTTAAGCATGGAATTGGCTTACCGGAGCCTAGGCGGGGGAAAGAAGGATGTTGGATAACATCGTGTTAATGGGGCAGGTGAGTGGCAGCTGTCCGAAACAGATGAAGGTGCTAGGGAGGATTGTGTCTATTGCACATGGCTGACGCCACGACGATTGTCCGATCAATTCTGTGTCAGCTGAAATGTTTCAATTTCATTAGTACTTCGTTGTCTCGTGGTTGTCAGTAACGATTAATCCACAGTACGCCCACACCTCACTGATTAGATACCCTAACGATCCGGAAGTTTTCATCGCCTTGACGGTTTCCCCGAATCACTGAATTTTCTATGGAAATTCATTATTTGCGATCGTAATGAGGAATGATCGATTTTCTCTTCAGAAATTTATGTCACAATCGGAACAAAACTGTGTGATCGGTAGAGAGTGACTCACTTCGAGCGAGTCTCAATATTTGTTCCGAGTCAAAATCGAATGGCACGTTTCTGCTTGATATTTTTCTGAATAATTCAATTTAACCGTCCTCCATGGACTTTGTTCGTGACGTTATTTCCAGTGTATTCGTGTGAAACAAAAGAGACGAGTAGTAATATTATTGAGATTGTACGCGGAGTTTCTCTGGAACATCGAAATTCAATGAGAGGCAGAGGCCTCCCTCGGCAGACAGGTTAATGGACGAATGGAATACGAACACGAGTACACTGGCCTAGTGAGTAAGGATTCGCAGTATCATCACACATTCACTCGGGGACGGAACGAGATTGAGAATTTTCTCCCTGCTCGCGGTACATCTCTTGCCACTTTCATTCCATCTTGAGTTTCCATTTATTCTCTTTCGATGAAAGTCAACGTTGAGGTGAGAGACTGTGAATGCAAATTCGGAGGGTGATGCTACCGCCTATGCGAACTTATTTGCAAAATGAAATGTTTTAATCCGGGGGAAAGCGTTGCCCGTTCCTTGGCGTCAGGGTCGGTCGGTGGTTGGTATTTTTGTACAATTTTTCACCTCGCTTCTTCCGTTCTTTATGAAATTAGGACGCAGAATTTTACTCAATATTTTTCAGACCCACCATCAGGCCAAGAGAAAAACAAGCCCTTGCTAATTAAAACTGGTACATTTTTAGTGCGAAAAATCATTGCGGATTTGTCGGTGGGGGTCCTTATATTTCAATCAGTCAGAGGGCATCAATGTCGCTTGTTTGTTTCTTCCTCCTCCGCCATGAATCAGGTATATTACTGTGGATTCTCCGAAGCGAATAAGGATCTCCTGAACGTTATATAATCACATCAAATATAAGGGAAAGTAATCGAATTGTTATTCCATTATTCCCTCGAAAAGATTACTTCCTCCTACCCGTGAGACGGCATCAGTTGCACAACGGTGTCATGACGTAACATATCTGAACCTGAAAAAAGATAAGGAAAAAAGAAAAATCGTGGACATGGTAGCTCGAAGGTTACACTCAGAGCTCTAGAGGCTTCTTCATGTAGTAGATTTTGTCGTTTCAGAGAAAATTAATCACCTCGGGTACCGAATCACTCGACTCCCTGCTGGTAGGGAGGAGGAATACCCCTCGCTACCACAACAAGGAACTCCGCAACAATATCTTCTTGCTACGTACAATCAAGTATCGATCAGACCCCAAGCTCGACCCCAAGCTTACAGCCCTGTTTGAAGTTGTTAAATAATTATTAGTTGTCAGATGTTTACTCGAGTGGTAAATTCGCGAGGGGAATCATAAAATAATGACGTACTCGGCTCCCGGTCTCGTAATTAAGTTTTTTTTGGCCACTCCTGCCTTCAAAGTTCGATTTTGCACGCTATTTTAGGACATTGGGAGGGGGGGGGGGGAAGCTCGCGCATGCGCACATCGCGAATGCTCTACTTTCCGCACAGATGTTCGCCCATGCGGACTTTGAAACAACTAAGACGTTCTTCGTGTGAATGCAGCACTTGCCACATAATTTACTCTTATAATCTCCCCGCAGCGGAAGTCGGCTTCAACATTAACTCATGACACATTTAACCTGTCAACGGATGCTATTCTCAAAACTGTAACCGTTAGTGAAATTTCACAGAGTTCCCTCAACGACGTGTGAAAATATCCGATTATGGCAGACTTCCAAACATTAACGTTATATCGTTCATAATTCGTGTGGAAAATCATGTTAATCCGCGTGTGCGTGTATTTCGGATTTACGAAAAAGGATAGATATCCAGTCACGGTGTACCGGGATGTCGTCAAAGCCGTGCTGCTAAGCCCATCCAGGAGTAATTACATCAGTTTAAACTGATTTAATCATTTCTCAAGACTTTGATGTTCAAAGTGACCGTTTTAGATTTAAAGCGTCGTAGCTATAGTATCGATACGAGACTATTCATCCGCTCTCTTAGTTCTATAACGAGGTAGAGAAGATTCGATCGAACTCAGTTCCGATATCGACATAATTCGGTGACACGATTAGCGTAAATTATGCGCTGAGAGAAACACATCGGTGCTCGTCGTCAATAATAATCATGCAAATTCCCAGGCTAAGTAGTGTTCTCCAGAGAATCGCACATGGCAAATGCTAATTAATGCTAATGATTAAAGATCTAGTAACTAGATTCAGCAGTCGATCCTGTTGCCATGGTGGCTAAATCTCGCGGATTTAACGTCGACTTCAATGCAAATGGATCGAGCTATGGACAACCCTGCAGCAATGTTCACGAAAACAAGCAGTTTCGCAGTTTATGGTACGATCATACCTCCATGAATTTGTATCTGCCGGAACAGAACGGGGTTTCGCTTCCGCCAAACAACGGATTCAACCACCATCCAAACAAAACGCTTCAAGCATGTTGGACTAATCGGACTAACAACCTGTATTGTTGTTAGTCTATGCCTTGTTATCCGTGGGCTTGTTCGAAGCCGGAAACGAGAAGCGAAGAGATTATGAAACACATTTTTACGTGGATTCGTGTGTAAATATTTTCCAATTTATTCTCAGATCACAATTCCCCAACTTTCCAACGATCTTTGAAGTCAAGATATATTCAGTTACACAGAGGGTCCAGGGGATGAGGAAATAAAAAATAAGCAATTTCGGACACAAATGCAAGCCGACAAGACCTCCTGCCGTAGCGATATATCAACTGTGGAGTGGGCCGGCAATTCAAAGGGAAATTTTTTATTCCCTCGTTCCCTTGTCAAGAACGTCCTTTCGCCTTTCTCGTATTTCCCAGGAAGCCACGGTCGCCACAAAATCCAAAGAACTGAGGGGATCTCATCGATCCCTTGATCATGTGTTCCTGTTTTCATTCGATATACCGTCAACAAGACGTTAATATGCGAAATGAATGAATAAATTTCTATTGCCAGGTGAATCGATTTGCTTGACGCAAGAAAAGTTCACATTTGAGGAGCCCATGGAGCATTGCACTTGAAATTTTGTCTGATTCAATGATATTTCGTTTCACCTCACTACAAATTCACCTAGTAACATATGAGTAATTCGTTTAGTTGGCTCGGATCAAATTTACTTGGTAATGGATGATATTTATTTCCATGCATAACGTTCACATACAGGGATGATTTATAGATGAATGAAATAATCCATTCAATGGCCCGAATCAATTCTGGTCCGAATTTAGAATTATTCAACACGTCGTATGGGACACTAAGCTCTCCGAAGCCAGTAACTGCAGCTGTAATTAATTAGCGTTAATTTGGAAAGAGAAATTGACTAATTACTCTTCCATTGAGCGTGGCAACCTATATTTACGATATCCAGAATCCATCATCATCAATCGGAAAAGCTTTTACGATACTTCGTTTGCTTTGCGCTTTTTATTAAAACTCGTGAACTCCTAAGGAAATTGCTGTATCGGGAACAACAAACGGACAGACAAGAATGGTTTGATGCAACTAAACTCCTGCTACACGATCCAAGACTATGAAGAACGCGTGGAAGGATCGCATGACAATCATGGGTTTGGAGAACTCTTGATCTCCGGTATTCTTCCAATCGAGAGAAACACATGCTATTCACTGTGTCGTGTATATGAGAGTCTGTCCTTTCGTAAGATGTTTCATAATTCGATATTTGTTGCCAATTCTTTCTATATTATTTTTACAATTGGCTGCCAGACGCACCAAGTCTACTGTCTCAGCTGTCTAAGAACTGGATTGACAGAAACAGGACACGACTTCGAATCACAATAGCTTTGATCAAACGACGGCTGCGTTTCGGTCTGGTACTATTTCTTTTTCTCTCGGCAATTTTTCCGCTTTAAAAATACGTTTCTACGTTTCAAATTAATACAGACACGAAGGTATATAGAGTTACAATGGATTCCGCAATTCTATACGACCTGGGTTCAGCAGCGGGCAGTGCATCTGGTCGATCGAATGAGACTACAATTCTCGTATTCCCTTTACGCGATGGTTCCAAATCGCTGGCTTATCTGAACGAATGCCCTTTTTCCAGCTGCCCAACCCGTCGTGATATCGGAACAAAATAAACCACGTATCTCGTGATCTAGCCGTATTTTCTTTAGTGTCTAGTTATTCAGACCAGCAGGATATTGGCTCCCATAAATTATACATTTAATACACATATTGGCCGGGCTGCGAGCTTTTGGCTTCACGATCGATAGGTTATCGAACCCAAGTCGGAAGACCATGTTCGAACTTTTTGTCGTTAAACTATGGGGTGAAGGAACCCACGGCTATTACCGCGATAATACCGTTGAATATGCGTCTTCGGATGCCTCAATCAAACCATAAATTTACATGATTATCTCTCGGTCTGTGCGCAGCGTGTCGGTTGGCAAGATGGCGTGCATAAAATGGCACACTCAAGCTCGGTTGGGAGCTCTTGAACAATTACGCTAAACTCTTACGCCTAGAACAGAATTAATTATGAAAGTGTTAACTAAATTTGATAATGAAACTTTCCACTGCGTAAGTAACACTTGGGTACGTCGATAATAAGCAACTTACAACTCTTGCCAACGTGAACTTTGAACGCACCAAGCCATGCAACTTCCAAGTTTGCTCATAACGCAATGCAGGATTCAGCTGTGCATTTCTGTGTTGGGTACAAGGTTGTTCATATACTGTGCGGAAACTGGATGAGGAAAAGGGAACACACTCGAGTGTACCATATCCCCGAGTACGTGAGACTTTGTTCGTGCTGCGCGGGTAGGTATCTACGAATCCACACATGTACACAGTTTTTGGTGTAGTTACATGAATTTATCGAGGAAAAAGTGGTCCGCTTTTATTCTTCCCCGAGAATGAATGGGACACTCGGAGAAGTGTCTTTCTGCCGCACGGTCGCCACCGTTTTTCTTTCCATTCGATGTTTTATTTCGGGAATCGGGAGGGTTAAGAGGTTACGCGGGCTAAACGTAAATAGCAATGGGAACAAATCGCTTCTCGCACCGTCTGCGTCTGCGGCGGTCGAGATACGAGCCAACAGATGTCCGAGATAAGCGCTGGCCAAGAACTATATGTCCGTTCTTTCGAGATGACAGATAGAACGTGCGTCCTATACTCAAACCTCCCTGGCTTACACATGCTGCTGTTTGTTATCCACCTTTTTTCGTTTCCATTAGTCTTCTTCTCTCTTCAGCATTTCGGCCAGCGCTAAAATTCCTCCACTTCACATGTTATCAAACCGTGAAATGATCCGGAATGCAGATAGATATAACTTTAAGCTATTTAATTGTATGTGGAACAAAGTTGTCCCTAGTTAACTCAAAGTCTGCGTAGGTGTCGGACCAGCTGGTAGATCGCGGTAACAAACTCGAACTTCCGGCGACGATTCGCGAAGATTCTGGTACCAAAGAAGTTCAGGCCACTACAAAACAGGAGAATGAAGGCCCATACAATTTCGTGCATCTTTGGCTGAATGATTTTTGGCCCGTCGCAGCGACTCAGCGTTACATCGAAAGCTGATTATTGGGGTGGTAAAAGTTTTGAACCTGCCTATAGTTCAGCAGCCCCTAGCCGTGAGGTTTACGACCTAAAGTAATCGGATCAGTGTCCCATAAAAGGAAAGTTTTAGTTTGAAATATGAAACAAGACTTTTTCTCGTGGTGGTGGTGGGTTGGCGCGGATAGTTACATTAGGTCGGTTTGAATGGCGAATAACATTTCAAGTTTTGCTTATGATCGTCGGTACCGCGCCTAGCAGAGATTGAATTTAATTTCGGATACGTTCAACGCGTTTGGATAGCTGAAACGCGGCGAAGTCCTTCGGCACGACGAAGGAGAAGCGTACCGTAACGACCTGCCTAAGTGAATACTGCGTCGCCGCGACAATATTAGGAGATCTTAGATTAGGCTAAGATGAGATCGTGATTACTATGAGAAACTCGCACTCCACCAAAGCTCGTATCTCCCGGCCTAAACTTTCGCCCAATCTGTGCCAGATGCTGGTTTGCGGGAATCAGCCTCCAGAGCGTTATATCCGCTCCTTCTCTTCATATATTTAATCAACGCACCCCACGTGTCGTGAAACTTATGACTACCTCGAGCTCTACTTTTTCATCTCCAACGATACTTTGCCTCACTCTCTACTTTGATATTGACGTGCAAACAGAAAATGTTTGTAAAAAAAACGCGGGCTTCCGATGAACGGAAATTACATCCGATACGAAACGATTTTCAGCTTCTTCTTCTGTATTAAATAACTAATTTCTCTCTGAGTTATGTCCCTTTGGATTTCCTTCGGAAATAAGAACCCCGTCGGCATCGTATATCGGAGATCTGCGAAAAGATGTATGTAACCCGATAGTTTGGCATGACACTCTTTGATCTCATTATACGTCACGAGGGTGTAGACCGAAAGTGCAGATTGACATACTATTCATGTCTAGCCGATTTATACGCGGTGTGGGGTGTCAGATTCAGTGATGATCAAAGTCCTTGAAAGTTCACCACTTGCTTGACAGGGAACACTGACTGAATCATCGTTCAGGCTCTTGATAAAGTTCTTCGTACTCGTAACACTCGCCAAAGATCCAAAAACCCAAGATTTTCTGAACAGCTTTAACCTCGAGTCTTCGCCTCGACGACCCCTTATCATGCAAATTCGGTGAGACGCGGTTTATCTTTGAGAAGTTCAAGAATCACGTCCATTTTAAAAGTGAAAAAAAATAGTAAGATCTGACGAACACGTTCATCCACACAAGCCACCGTCGCAAGTGTATCATAGACATGATTGATATGCCGCGAAGTTAGCCGCCAGTGCCTGAGGGTCTCATAGATTAATTAGTCCTTGGCACAGTTCGAATTCCGTCAGCATCCTGACTCCGATGAAGCCGCCACGGATTGCATATGGGAGTCGAAATTTTCCCTCGACGCTGATGTCCGGGGGAACTTTGGTACGGACGTGACGTCAGGTCAGGACGTGACGCAGAATCCAATATCACATTGCGGTTGTACAGGAAGCGGTGTAATCCGGTCATACCTCGATTAGGTAGGGTGTGACGCGCGCATGACGTTGTTCAACATTTTTTTATGGCCGTGCATGAAGGACTTATTTGCGCAGCTTACCAGCTGAGGATTGAGGCATTCCCTGGAGACAGTTGTGATGGACGACAAAGAATCCTAAAAGACATTCCGGGGCTGGTGATAACTCGCAAAAAAGTTTCACCGCGTCGAATTGGTTCTGGAAGACAGTAACAAGTTTCACGGTTACTTAAAGGATCTGCAAACTTTGACGGATGCTAAACACCTACGTAAAAACTTTTACGGGTCCTGTTTTTGTTCAATATTCCCGACCATCCTATGACTTTGACTTTGGAAAGATAATTCGGTTTCATCATTCTTTGCAACGAATTATATATTTATAGAGGTTGCCAATGAGAATCGAGGGTAGTTGAAATGTTCCAAAACTAATTACAGCGAGAAAGATATTATTTTCTATGCATATTAAATTCATCTTCATTTGCATTAATTTCACAACAAACATACACAGCACAAACGTACATAGCACTTCTCGTAGCTCCGCGACGCCCGTGACGATATTAATACGCAAATCCTAATTTCTAAGAGCACCTGAACAAATTCTACGCGTGTCAGCGAACATGAGAGAACTAAATCTCATCAGAGGTGTTATTCTCATTATCTGATGCAGAACTACGCCCTCAACTAACGTCGAGAGGCTGACTGAGACCGAGTTGTGGCAAAAGGTTGCCACCAGTATTTGCTTAATCCTGGACTTGCCTCAAGCAGTCTAGAAGTGCACGATAAGCTTTTATGCCCCGTGTGTACTGTTGCTCACTCCTATTTACCACTTTCTATTAACCCAAACTCTACTGTATTTTCAAGCTCCATGGATGAGAGAAGTTAATTCTCATTCATCCCGAGTCGAGAGACGGAACTGGCATGAGGGTGATATACTCAGCGCGATCCTCAGGATTCAAACTTTATCCCGCGTGTGACACAAATGCGCCAAAAAATTTTATTCGAGATTCAGCGTTACTGGTCTGGTGGATTTTGCGAGAACGAATTGCGAACACTAGTTTCGAAATTTCGATCGTTCCATGGGCACATTTTTGTCACACGTTCATCGTGCCGACAAGTTGGTCAAATCCTGTATGGAAATGATCCGAGGTTTTGTATCGGGTTCATATTTCAACCTGACGTGATTATAAAATCGGGAGGGTTGGAAATTGCCTCAATCATGGAACTAAATCCGTGACATATGAAATTACGAATCGAAATAGGAATCAACGGATAGCGTAGCCGTGGCGGTGATTCTGAAATTAATTGTCCCTTCAAAATACCGCATGAATCCAACGGCATATACGGTACTTTAAAAAGTACTTTAGCCCAGCTTGATTTTTTAAACTATCATACTTCTGAGGGAATTTTCTCTTCTGCAGGCTGGTGCAGTTTCGTGATAATATTCGTGCTACACGTCTTTCCATTAAACTATTTAGTCAACTGTTACAGTAGGTCTTTGTGATAAGCATGAAGTGCCTCTAGAAACAATATGTTTCAAGATAACCGTCTGCAACGGTGTAATTAGAAGCCATTTCTAGAGGCTACAGGGTCGAGTTTAAAGCGCAAACAGTTTGCATAAGTTTCCATACGAACCAAGAAGCTGAGTCTAGGAATTTCACACCGTGAAGCTCGGCTCTGTCATTTCTATTCTGGCCAAGACCATATACAATGTAGTACCATGCATGCAAAGTTCAGCGAACTAAAATCTGAGAACGTAAAGCGGCCAAAGGCGACAAAACACTTAGACGGCAGTTCGCACTGCGTTCCCTCGGAAACACGGAACTGACGTGAAGAGTCGTCGCGATATTCTGCACATACTCAAGGCTATTGTCACGTATGATGCTGCCTCCGAGTTTCCATACACGACCCAACCGATCCTGACTCGACTTCTCGCATTTCCGTAATTGATTTGCGGAACATCTGGTGATGAGATTCGCGGTGGGTCCATCGATTAGGCGAAGCGAGGGTAAAGCGCTTACATGGAATTTGAGGTTCTCATGATCGTGATTCGGGTAGACGTTCTTTATGCTACTACCTATTTGATTGATCCTTTTTGGTTACTGCAGTCGAAGTATATCTACGTGAGAGCTTACGCGGGTGAGGGTACTAAATTTGTGGGTTTTACTGCAGGGGAAAGAGGCCCTGAATTTGTTACAGTGCTCAGTTCCTTGACTAAAGGTACCGTCAGATATACGCGATTCCCCATTTTCTCGAATTTATGGGATCAGGCCTGGTTCATTCCGATCGTATTTTTCTGCCTCTTGCTCCCATTCAAGAAACGTGATATGTGCAATGCGACTTTTCCTCTCTACCACCCATTCAATTACTAAAAAATGAATGTAGCCAAAGCCCAGAGGTATTTGCGGTACTGAAAATTTTATACCGATCCAACATCCGTCGATGATGTGATTCAGCTGATACATCGTCGTACATGCGACAAAATGCGCGAAAACGTAGTCCAATATCAATCCTCAAATATGGCGACATTCGATCTTATCGATACACATATAGCTCGACGCTGCACTCTAGCGAGACCAATCTGTTTTCAAGAGGAAACTGCAGCATTCTTCATATCCTCACGATATAACCGATAAGTCTGACGAACATATAGCTCACTGTAAAACTATAAATTTACTTGTTCTGGATAGTGAAATATTTTACGAACTGAAACGTGGTATTTCTCTATCGAATATCCCCATAGCTCTACTCCATTGGCAATATTAAAAATGGCATCAACACAAGCTCCCAGTTTTCCAATCACGTTCGGTGCGTGAATGTGCCTTTCCTTGTCTCTAACAAACGAGAATTGGACCAAAGACAATCAACTTCCACGGTTTACAAACCGAGGGTTTGTCTTTCCTCTGGAAATTATTGAGCCTACGGTGAATCCCACGAATTTATGAAACTATTTCGACCATCTTGTCATCGAGTGTATGGTTCCACGAAAATAGAGCAGCAGAGGCGAATGTCTTTTGTGATTGTTTACGGCGTTGGTATACAGCTATAAAAATCCCAGGGTTATCTAATATAACGTTTGTCTATGGTCCCATTTATACCGCGAGGTATGGCCGGATGTTATACGATAGTAGAAAACGGCATCGAAGTAAACACAATTATTTCTTGTGAAACTGTCGTTTCAGCTGTATTTTTACTATTCTTTCAACTGACGGTAAAAACCAGCACAAAAAAAAAACCTCGTCTCCTTCAAAAGTCGTTTGTTCAATCGCTGGTATCTCGCCAGGCACCCAGAGCTTTCCTCCCTCGCGCTTATACCGCGGGTACGCGACTCCGCAACAGATTTGCGCTTACAAGCATCGTACGGTATAGAGAGCTTAATACGGTTTGTTTACGTTACCTCACTCCGCCCCGTCTCGAAACTGCGCGGCATCGCAACCCCACTGATGTTGCCCAGGGTGGCAAAAGCTCCGAGTAAGAAACTAGCGTTGACTCCACGCTTATGTTAATTAACCCTGGAGCGGAATACTTTCACCGTCAGCGACCGTGGCTCCCCCCATGCTTCTTGGGAACTTAATTTATTATACTACTCCTGTGGCTTTGAATGTTGATTCCGACTAGGCTAGAGAACCGCCAGCGACTCGACTCCCTTTGCTAAAGCTCCGTTGGTGTTTGACGTTACTTTTTCTTTGTCTTATCGTTCCTTCAAGATCCGCGAATGAACGCGGGGACAAATCTCTTTGAAGTGTTTACCGCGTTCATTCTCAAAGGTGGGGTTCGGTAATGTAGTGGAACCGAATGACCGAGATAACGTCAGAAATATCTCAAGAAACGATGAAAAGAGTTAAATACACCAGGACGAGGACGATGATGCATGAATATAATCGCAAGATACACCCGAAATACATATAAGAACTGAAGTCTCTCTGAAAACGGGGAAACACGTTCAAATGTCAAACTGTAAGTCAGACTTTGCATGTACGCGACTTCTTGTACGGATGGCATCGTAGCTTTGTATGTCCATAGTCAAGAAACGCACGGGATTTCCATAGAGTATCACCATCTCATGCATAATCCATGATTCTACATTATCGACGTGTTCTGATTCCAAAGTCACCCCGCTCTCGTCATCCTCGTCTACATAGCATAAAGCTCGACCCGTTTTCATCATTTTATCATCATTTGATGGAAATCAATGAAAAAATTATACCCTTGATGAGATTAAACCAACCGTGAAATAGAAACGGAAAAATAGATTTTGGTGACGAACGACAGAATTTTGTCAAAAATGGATTAGCTACTTTGATAGACCGGACGGGATCGACCCAGCCACACCAGCCACGGCTGACACTAATTACAAACGGTGGAATGTAACTAGCATAAATTTACCGTTTAATATCGTTGCATCGTTCACTCGCGTTGCATTCAATCGACGGTACGAACGTTCGAAATTTATGGATCCAGTTATGTGACAGTTTCGATACATTCGCGACAGGATTTCAACCACTGCCTTCTTTCTCTCTCTCTCTATCTCGTTTTATGGAGCCAGACTGGAATAACTATTTTTCACATTTTTGGTGAATCGGAATATCAGTATAACGTGAAAGTACGAAGGATGAAAAGCTCATGGATTTAGTTCGCTAGAATTTGATATCGAAAATTCGGTTTTGTATACTTCCACAGCATTTTAGTGACACTGGTTCAAATCTAGCATTGAGATACTGTCGAAACTCGCCGTTTTACAGAAAATAGCGAAGGCAGGCGCATCCCCCTGTTTTAGAACCCAAAGTCACGATTGGATTTTTGGAGTGGATAAACATAATATCGATATTCAAACGTCGGCGGAATCCTCCAGGCATTTTCGAGCCCTGCCATCTTTTGCGAATCCCATTTGCATGCTTCTTCGCTTCAATTCGTGGGCTTTGCGAATAATTCTGCTATACGTCTGTCGGATAGGAGCTGTTTTCGTCCCACTGTCGTCGACCCAATTTTAGCCAAAATTGGCACGGACTGACTTAGTGATGAAAAATAAGAAGTTGTCTTCATTTCTCTGTTCACGTGAAAATATCGTTTCTTCCAGTTCCATTACTACGCCTGAACTAATTCATAATAAAGTCAGAATACATCACAGTCTTCGCAACCAAGATTTATTAAAGTGTGTCAAGCCTTTTAAATGACCGTATAACAAATGTAGACGTGAAATAAATGCGTTTGTACACGTAGATCGGTCTCGGCACTATATCTGTTAGCCGGACGCATTTATCTTACTCTGTCTAATAAACGTCGGGCACACACATTCGGTACTTTGACGAGGCAAGATTCGAGAGAGAAAGACAGAGAGAGTTGGTTGCGCCCAAACATGTTGAACAATATTCGCGAAAACTTCGTCGTCATCTTTAACAGTCATAAAAGAAGCGATGAGGTCTCGAGAGATATCTAATATTCATTCTTTTTGGTATTCAGAATCGTTCGTCGACGCAACGCACGAATGTTCCTCCTCCCTTTTTTAACGTTCTGTCCTTCCGACGGTTAACGTCGTTACAGAAAGTTCAAATGTAGGTCGTGCCTATGAAAGTTTGATGAAAATGTGATCGAGTTGTATAACGAGGTGTTTCCCACGGGTTACGGTAGGAATCTTCAGACGAACGAACGCGTGTATCCGAATCGCTGGGCCTCTTACATCACAGCAATTAATTTCTTGACGAGTAAAATCTTGTAGGTTAAAAATATTCGGAGTCGAGGGGTGTTGAACATTTTTTTTCCCAAGTGTTACAAGTAAAACTGAGAAATGTATGATAAAAAGCTTCAATGCTCGACGCTGTACCCTGTTTATCGTGCTCGTTTAAAACTTTGCCGTTTTAACTTTTCTCGAGTGGTTGGCTGCGATGAATTTCTCGAGTCTGTATTTTACTCGAGGGCCTCCTCAAATATAAAACACCACATATTCATGCAATTCTTCGGGAGAAACTGAAATGAATGCAAACTCAGAAAACACGTCAGTTGGGTACAACAAGAAAACTCACACGGCGTGAAATGGCCCCAGGTCTCGATCTACGATCTACATGAATAAAACACTCCTCAAATGTCAGGCAAAAGGTCAGACGGATATAAGATTATCGAGCATGAGAGACCTTTGAGGCAAACACTCTGCAGAAAAAGTAAAACTTGAAATTCTTTACAGAATCTATCGGGAAAAAAAAAGAAAAAGATTAATGAGACAAAGGGTTCAAATGCATAAACTCTGACCGATGAATCCAAGCATACTTGATCCTGGTTGGAACGTCAACATTCAGAACTTTGTAAAGCTTCATTACTGGCCGTAAATCGCGAGAAACCCGATGATGATAGTGAAAGTAATCCAGAATCGTGAATTTTAATCGTACGTGACGTTATTGCGAACTAGAAATTGAGCCAGTAGTATTTCTGGCTTATCAGATACGTTAAGTGTCGAGATTTTGGCGGAAGTCCAAAGTTAACAGGATTTCTTAACGACCCTTGGCAAGTCTTCCGGGAATGATTTGTCTTTATCGAAAATTTCACGACGTTAACCGCTTCGGCCAATCTTCGAAATTCACGGTTATTAGATTAATCGAGTTTTGTTCTTTGTTTCTTTGCAGACTCCAACGGCGGCGGTAGGGGCGGTGTTCGGGGCGGAGGTGGGGGCGGCGGCGAAGGGGGCGAAAGAAGGATGGTGGACATCACGAGGGACAAGCCAATTAAAGTTTCAGTCAGAGTTCAAGTCCCCGTCCGGGATCATCCAAAGGTAAGCTGCGTTCTTTGCCTACTCCATTTTTCTCCGTTCTCTCATTTAATGCAGAAAATGAAATTGAATAACCACCGAGATAACTGTATACCTGCGGGGAGAATGCAAATTGAAATAAATCCCGCTTTGGAGGTATAAAGTAAAAATTTTTCAAGTTACTTCAACGAAATAAAAATCTGATCCTCATGGGAAGAAAGCATAAAAACGTGACCCAGTTCACGAAAAATCATACCCTCAAGCTCGCAGCAATCTGCTAATGAAATTTGTCTTAGGAATATTTAATCCCAGAGATACGAAGAGCAAAGATTGTATATTGGCAGTTTCATCTCTCGGATCGCGTGACATACATATTCTAAACACGCGTGTAGATAATTTAATCAGCGAGTGAGCTTTCGCGAGATATGGAAATCAATCCAAAACGAAAATGGAACGAACCGAGTTACTTACTTGATTCGATTTACACGATCTCACCGTATCCTACATCTGAGTGTAAGAAGAAGCTGTGTGGGAAGCCACGTGCGAACCTGGAACAGTATTGTATAGGTGAAACAATGGGTGAACTAGGCGCAAGTGGGGATAACAGGGTCGGCTACTTGCGGATAAGCCAACCCCTTACTTTACCCCTTTTAACAAAGAGAACGGTTCCTCCTGAGGGGTGGGGCGAAGACGCGTTTACGTGTAAAGTTACAAGTTCTGGGGCCTCTTCTCTATCCCCGATAATATTTTCGGAGGTAAAACATAGAGAAACCCTAACTTAGCGGATCGAGTTCGCACAGAAGAGAGTAACCCAAGAATCTAGAAATTCGATGTTTTTCGATGACTGGCATCAATTTGAGGAATTTCCCCATGGGGTTTTCATCATCAGACATTTTCTTCCTTGAGAAAGAATT
>JAFFZH010014163.1:30137-86934 GCA_018420115.1 Euura saliciscinereae
ATTTCCCATGGGGTTTTCATCATCAGACATTTTCTTCCTTGAGAAAGCATTCAATGATTCGGTGAATAATGTCCTGTGCATAATGAGCAAGTTCAGATGTGCAGATGCCTCAGAGGATTATTACTTTAATGAATTTGTTTATTAGGCAGAAAATTTAAATTTCCGGAGTGAAATAATGTAAAATACGAACATTAATAAAGTAGGGCACACAGTTTAAAAGTTCTAATCTTGAAGAAGTTTAATAACGTGAAGTTTTAACAATCACAGAACTGCAGTACTTGCCACGGTAATGTGATGGGAGGTGGCACGGTTTTCTCGTTGAGTTGTTCTGAATTTAATTACGCTGGCTGGTTTGTTTGTTAACGTAGTCATAACGAGAGGGTAGTTATGATTTAGGTAGTTGAAAGAAAAAAAGAATAAAAGAACTGAAATGAAATATAAGATAAAACAGGGGTCTAGAGCGAGGGGCTTTGAGATGAATGCCGCGAGGTAAAGAGTGCGCGGGAGAGGATCTCTCTGTACAGTGCAACAAAATAAGAATGAGTTAATTAAGACGCAACTTGCTGGGTCAGCCCTTCGGCCGTGCCGTCGAGGCTCGCTTCCCTCCGAGGAGCATCATCTCACAAGTGGACTGAGATGAATGAGGGGAATGAGCGTACTCCCTGGCTGCCGTGCGGAAAGGTGGATTGCGGATTTTCCACCGCTAACGCAGAGATAGAACCGAGAGAGGCGAGCCAAAGGATAGATCAATTTGTCTTGGTTTACCTCGCTACCATCATGGTCAGGCCTGTGGCAGTAATAGCTTTGCCCAGTTTCGGGGCACACTCGAGAGTAAAATTGAGCCAAATTGTAATGCTATCAAATACTTGCAGCAAGCAAACATACACACCGTAATCGAGTTTTCTCCGTGCGCTGTGTTCATCAGTATTGGAAATCGATTCCTCTACCCCCTCACTGAAACTGGAATGAGTCTCCGAAAACTAGGGATTTCAAGACTCTCGTTTTTCCCAATCCGTTACGTTCATGAATACAACATACAAATGTACTGTTTCAACTACAGTGAAACCCCGTCACTGTAAACAAACCATTTGAATCAACGCAATACCTGAGTGGATATTCTGGAACATCAGATTTTATACCTGATGCAGGACATGAGTCAAATTGAATCTTGAGATTGAGACGTTATCTTGTTGGTAACCTCAAGGGGTACATTTCGGATTTTGGAGGGAAGTGCAGCGGTGGTAAAATTTGACGTCTTCGTTAAACTCGGTGAAGCACTATATCCGAGTCGTTAAGTGAATATAACCGAGGCTCCTTAGCGCGACACTTATACTTTGGGATGAGACTAACAGAGGTTAAAGGTTGGACAGGTCCCTGAGGAGCAAGATGGGGACCTGGTGAAGCTTCCGGGAGATCAAATATGGAGTGTTCCAAGAGCAGGAGCAATTTTCCCAATATCGAATCTTGAACCGGAATTGAATCCCGAGAGTATTATTAAATAGAATATAATGGTAAAGCGGGATAAACTTGCATCGATGATAAATCAGATTTGTCAAAGTGCATTTATAGCTCGGTATAAGAACAATATCCAGCACTGCACAGAACAAACTTTTGATAAACTTCCCAAGGATTATTTGCTGATTCAGATATACCGGTGCAATAGCAGAATTTTGCAATAAATCCTTCGACTGACCAGTTAAAGTTTTCCACATTTGTCAAAATGTCTTCGCGTAAGTGGAGCAATTTTTGGCATCGGAACCGAAGCCGTATGCTTTTCGAGATTCGAGTCAGAGGAATTCTTCAACCTTTGAGTCAAGATATTTCTCTTGTTTTCCGTCGAGTTAGCAGGATGAAGGTCGACGGATCCCACTGTCGAATGAATTTCGCTCTCTGAGGATGAAATAAATTCGATTTACATTTGAGAGCATCCTCGTAACTGATCTTGTCGGTGGCTAGAGGGGTAGTTAAGCAAACTTAACTTGGCGCGTTTCAGTGCCCTCCACTTTCTCGTTCAACATAGAAGTGCAAACAAAACTTTTCGAATCACGCCGTCTGAAACGAGACCCCGATCGACACCGGAATCTTTGTTCCTTGTACATTCCTGGCATACCAAGAGTCTGAGGACAGAGGAGACTCGCGAACTCTTCGTTACATCGGACCAGTTTGTCCTGTGGGTAACTTTATATTTCAATCAACAGCAGTAGCTGATACGAACGAAATCGAGTCCCCTATCATATCTTCCTCATCGCAACCCTCTGTACAACCGTCGTAAAATACGATGTTAAAAAGTCGCTGATTCTTTTTCCTTCGGAGTTTATCATCTGTTTTGATGTTGGGGTCCGGAATCGAGCCCCTTTCAACATCCTCTTCGAGAAGTTGTTCGTTTTCGAGCATCATCGACCTTCTTCGAATACGTGAAATGGTTTGATGAGTGATTAATTCAACCCGTAGTACGATTTGGTAATTGGATGATGCATCACTTGACCTCCAATACATATTCTTGAATGACAGTTGGAATGAGAGGTGCGAGAGGAATCGTATTATATCAGACTGGGAATATATCGACCCTTCGAGAGAGCAACTGATACGGGTACGACGTAGATGGATCGCGTTGCATTCACAATTTAGATACACCAGCCCATTTCGTTTCCTGGTGGTGAAACCCTGGGGGTTTCGTAGGCTCCTACAGTCGGTTAGCTGAATTTCTGGTGCCTCAAGAAATTGTTATTGTCATACAGTCAATTATGGGAAGAGCGATTATCTCGTTATCTTTGGATGCACTCTTCAATAATTTATGCGTTGGAATAAAAGCCAAGCAACTAAGCTCCAGAGAATCACTAAGTATCAAGGAAATATGGATTTTTTTCATTTGATCCCTCGATGTAACGTATTACCGAATGTATCTCGTCGTTGCCATAAATTTTTCCCTGTGATCTACCACCGGGCTCAACCAGGCCTTCCGAATTTCGCCTGGGTCGTTGCTGCGGAAGCTTTCTGGGTCAACGGTGCTCTCATCCAGAGAAATTATTCGCACGAGTAAAAAAATTGGGCTTTTTCATTCCGACCAACGAGTTATACACGACAAATTGTAGTGTTATTATCTCTCAACAAGATTGCTCGAATTCGCGAGTACATACCTACTATTTTGAGTTTAACCAGAACCAGAGTCAGATTACAGCTTTCACAAATACTCCTCTTGGTTTCAGCCAAAGTCATTTACTCGTATCAATATGTCCACAGTTGATTCTACGTAGTATGTACATACAGAGTCGTAAACCTGATGATTCGAATGAGGGACATGATGGGCGAGATTTAGCTGCGGAAGTTATTCGATTCCTGGGGTTTTACGAAGAAATTGAAATTCAGGTGGTTCGATGTGCGGCTTTTATGGCGATCTCTGAGATAGATACGCGTCGTACCATGACAAGCCCCAATCTTGATGGCCGGCACCGGAACCTATAGGCGAAACGCGATGATGTGATGGAACGTGAATTTAGAGACCATAAAACCACCGTACCGAGGCTGAATAAAATGCGCCTTCGTAACTGCAGACTGTAATGCAACAGAGTAAAACAAGTCTTGTGACGAGACTTTTTACTCCGTAGAGTGCGGAGTTAATCAGAAAGTTGGTCCAAGCCACTAGCTCGTTTCCTTTGATGGAGTTTATTAATTAGCTTGATGTACAAACGGTTAAAAAATTCAGCCGGGAACTCGAGAGGAAACCACAGTTCAAAGTCCGACGAAGAGTAGAGGACTGTAGCTTCTTCCAATGATAACAGAGTGCAGAGCATTGTGTCTAATTAGACAGTTACTCGTAAATTACCGCCTTGGTGTCTCGGAGCACAACAAATTAGAGCGAAATTGAGGTCGTAGGAGATGGTTCAAGGCATGTAAATTTGATATGCCCCGACCTTAGGGGGAGATCTCGCTTTGAGACTGACTCGAGACGTACACACGGATGCGTAAATAATATGCGTGAGGGTGTCTCATTCAAAGTTACGTATTGTACCACAGCGGACGCGATGCGCATCTCTTCCGGATGATTAATTCTCTTTATTACTGCGATCTTACATCAAGTTATCAGCAGGGTCTGATGTTGCGGTATTCGAAGGTCGAGGCAAATGAAATTAAAACTCACGATCCCATCCTGGCGAGCAGTCCCCTCGGTGAACATCGGTCATAATAATAAAGTAGAACCGTACGGTTTTACAACAATGCAGGTGTACCGCGCGAGGACCGCAGAACGGTTCAACGGATATGCTGACTCGCGCACTGCAGCGAACGGATTCAGGGTTTGTCGTGGAGCAGTGGTTGAAGTCATTGTGATCGTCGTCGTTAAGGTTAATTGACGTCGCGATGCATGTAGACGCCGTCCCACGCGTCCCTAACGGCTCAACTTATTCATCTTCCGCAGTGTATCCGACGATTACCACACGCGTCACCCTCTGGGTTTCCGACTCGCTTCACACTTCGGAATTCGTCTTCATTTACATTCTGCGCTTTCATTACCCAAAAACGTGACCTGATGTTTCGCCTAATCAACGCTTTTACCCGAACGAGGAAGGGGAATAAAGAGACAAAAAAACGTGACTAATAGTCAAAGTTACTCCGTAAATTGTCACCCATTTAACGAAACATCCACCCTGCATTTAATCTCCCCAAACTATACTTATCAGGCTTTAATCTACGAGAGGGACGTTGGAAGTGTAGACGACAGTTAGTTCGTTGGAAATAAGAATCTCAACAGCGTTGCTTATATTATCCTTTCAATCCACTAATTCCATATGCTCGATACGTTGCAGAGGCACATCGATTCCATTCACTCGCTGATATAATTCGTTTCACTTGACTTACTTTTTTCATGCCAATACCTCGCCTCCGGTTTCTCCGAGCTGAAAAATGATGAGGAACAATTTTGAAGCTCGTATAATTTTCTACAAAAGACAGCTATTCAAAAGATACACAGACCTGAAGAAACACAGATAGATAGATAGATAGAAAAAGATACACAGACCGACTTCATGCAACTTTTCGTTTACTGCATGAGATATTTTCTAACTTTGATCACCCATCGTTTTATATGAGTGAGGCTTGTTTCCGGAGTCTGCTTAAATCTTCTGAATACATTCTGTGATTTTCTCGCGAAAGCTCGTTCTTCATAAAAACAGCGACAGTTGGGTTTCATCCAATGTAACCATTGCCAAGAGGATAAAGTTGGTCTCGACTGATAAAACTGAAACGAGTTTGCGACCGCTGGGGCGACACATAGCTGTACACAAGCGGGGAGTTGGGAAAATCTTAAACGTGCACTTCACAGCTGCATAAACGTGAAGTGTTGAATAATTTTTTACGATCCTTCGTAGGTTCTTACGGCCAGGGACCTGACCCATCTATGCAGTATCCTTATTTACAGAACTCCTACGTTGTAAAGTTTTACGCCAGAGGGACCTATTGGCACGTTGGTCGTCGACACGGGGACACCTAGTGTTCTAGGAGGGGAGTTTGCAAGCCCGGTAATACCGTGGGGTGGTTTACCCGTCAACGCCTTCCTGGTTCCACCGCTTCTGAATGTTTTATTTAGCTACCCTCGGTCCCTTTTACGCCATTTTACCGTAAAACTTAGAATAAGTTGTACATGAGTCCGGAAGCACGCTTAGCCACTTCCGGGCATGCTCATAGTCGACTTAGTAACGGTAAAATCTGTAAATTGGATCCGCACGACGGTTATCCATGTAGGTTTTAGGACCGGAAGGACTCGGGGGATTATTTCGTGCGGGTCATTGCGGCTGAAAAAAGCCGATCGAAAGAAACCGTTGAGGCGAGTTGAAGAGAGCTTTCTATATGTACCTACACTAAGTTTTAGGAACCCTCCAAAATTGAACCTTCCGTGTGTTACACAGTCAACCAGGTCCGAGGTTATATTGTTTCTCGACTTGTCGTGCGGACAGGGCCGATCAAGGTTCCAGCTTCCAGAAATTGAATTCAGAGAACTTTGTAAGCTCCAATACTAAAACCTTGATTTCCTGCGAAATTGCAAGTTTTCAAGTCACTGCAATAATGAATGTATGCATATAATCGCATAAAGGTTTGTAATTGATAATCGAATCTAATCGAATCGAATTTTCTTCGATATCGAAATCGCTCGATAGTGAAATCGGTCTTTCTCACGAACTAATCGTCATTCCATAGATCCGCGGAGCTTTTGAATTCCAGATTATGTGAAACAGACGCATATCGATAATCGACATTGCGTGCTTTTGTTGATATAATTTGCATCAGATAACGGAACCTGTCGTTGATTTAACCGTGCAGAAATATATCATCACTGTGAACAGATAGTATACGTATTATACGTGCGGCAGCTATCAGATCGTCGAACATTTTTATCCATACTCAATATTGCGTGTGAGCCGATGCTCGAAACATCCTGCACAAATAATTCATTGAATTTGATACGATTGTACCCAAACTAGAATTCGATCAGACGGATAAACAGATCGCAGTTTATATGAAAACCATGCATATCAGCATTCAAAGCTTCCATTGGGCGGATCCGGTATCTGGAACGAGGCAATTCAAACTCATTGTACGCTCATGAAGTGTTATTATCAGGATCTTTACAGACGGCGTTAGCATCCGCCATAAGGACCCCGTCGACTTCCATTAACTATCTATTCGCGTTAGTGGGTGTGAATCCTGACGTTCTATAATTAAAACTTTATTAAATGCTTATGGGGACCATTATGCAATATCTCATCGTAACGCAGAATAGAGAATATTATCTGATGCTATCGGGTCGGGATAAACTATCGGGTCATTTTCGGCGAGTGTTGAGATCGACTGGGTACGCGAGGAGTGGAAAGGTTCGGAGTGACAGTTTCGGGTTACTGAATTTAGCCTGATTTGATCTAGTTCAGCCTAATCTGGGGTTACGGTTGATCAGATGTCGCCCGGTTACGAGCCAGGACAGAAACTGACGTCGCCAGCCTGATTCACTTCTGATACGATGAAATATATGCGAATAACTATCGCGACCTGGAGAGGTGACCAAATTCATCATTCTCGACAGTACGAACTTTGGTTTAATTGAGAATTAATTAAAGGTTGTTGGTGGCTAATTCACTGCTCAGTCTGAGCCATTTTGTTTGGTTTTTCCTTTTGATTATTCGATATCAATGTTTCTGAGTTTGATTGAAAAGCTTTCTTGATTAACATCCGGTCTTCTTGTCTGTCTGACGTGCGCCTCTGAATAGGGGTTGAGGTGGATGAAATAAACGAGCTGTATGCGCACTCTTTTACTTGCGGGCTCGGGTCATTATCCGCGTTTTAAACCCAAGGCACAGAGTCAGGAACGGCGTAACAGATCCGTTTAATTACACGAGGGGCTTGCTACGCGATGTGTCACACGGAAACGCCTTGGCTTTGCCCCATTTGATTTGTGGCCTTAGTTCCACCAAGTTAAGCTGTTTACTATCCAGAATTTCGCACATGGACCCGAATTTCGCTAACAGAATTAGGCGTGCATAGGAACGTTCAACTGTCTTCAATTTATCCAAATTGATTAATTGTTGCGAAACAAGTTTTTCGAGTATCCATCGATCAGAATTGCGATAGCTGATGACACAAAATAAATAAGTTTCTTCTACGACCGGTTGAAGTGGGCAGAAATAACCGAAGTTATCTTATATGGAATGAGGTCTGAATTTTAATGGAACCCGAGATGGAAAGAAAATAGCAGTAATATTCGATATGGTTCGAAAATATGCATAGGAAATTCGGAACCGAGGAAAGAATTGATTATATGAATACATGTTGTGACGAAGATGGGGTGTATGAGGCTTGTCATAAATTGTGCCATTACGTTTGTTGCAGTTCAACTTCGTGGGAAAACTCTTGGGACCTAAAGGCAATTCTCTTAAGCGACTACAAGAAGACACGATGTGTAAAATGGCTGTTTTGGGACGTGGTTCCATGAAAGACAGACAAAAGGTAAGGGCGATTCATTGCCGGAAACTTATTCCACTACCCACATTTGTCACTCTGAACTCCGAAGTCATATATCCCACCTGTAATTCCTACTCTTCGACGGAAAGAAAGAAGAAGAAAAGTAACTGAATCAACCAAAGTTACCAAATAAGTTCAAACAGAGAAATTTACGATTCCTCTCATTTCAAATTCACAAATTTTCACCACATCCTGTGCAATTTATTTGGATCAGAGTCGCATATCTGGTTCTATGGTCGTTTCCGCGAAATTCCATCGGTGTTGAAAAGTGTTGATTGGAGTCCAAAAACGCGATTTTCGCGATCAATTATTCATCGTCATGATCGCAATAACAGGTAGATCACGAGCAACGCATTTGCGAGAGATTGTAATTAGTAATTTTAGTGATTGGAAATTACAAGGCTGACGGTGTAGTGCTGTTCCATTTGGGTATATGCTCACCTGCATCGCTGGGCTGCAGCAGAGCTCAAGAGCTAATAAATAACAGACGTCCTAGGTCAGCGAGTGATCCTGCCGACGCGATGTACCAGGACACGTGAACAGGCCTTACACATAGCTAATACTAAGAGATATTCCCATCAACGTCCTGACCAATCCTGGTTTGGTGTTGGACACGCGTTGTCGAATTACCCCCCAGCCTCGACCCGAAATGCAATCAGGAAGCTACCGATCGGTTTAGATTGACGTTTCCACCTCTTTGATTCCCAAACCACAATACAATTCGATCCTGTAAATGAACAGTGTTCGAGGTAATGTAGACAGCACGTGGCCGCAAATTTACTCCTACAGGGATGGGACGTAGGGAGTGAGCAGGTCTAATCACAATTTACGATTATCCTGACTGAAGAGTTTATCGAAAGATTCATTTTCAGCTTCACGCAGTATTCGAAAGCCTCGGTTCAACGTTTGCTGAGGAACTGATAATGATATTAATTAATTGATGTAACATCAGTTTTGGATAGTTCAAGTAGCAGAAATTACCAGCCAGGTCCATTACACACGTGCGATGGCTAGTTCCGGTCGTTTCGTAGCAGAAGTTTGAATATCTATACTAAACCGAGGTAGTTAAAGACTGGAAATTACCCCGTCCATCAGGTCCTGGGGAAATAAATGGATTCAATTCGTGGATAAATTGCAATTCGATGAACGTTGAGGTATAGTGCAAGAAACTAAGAACAGACATTCATCACATACTTTTTAAAAACGTACGTCTTACGAAAACAACCTTTCGTCAGCAGTTTCTTTCGCTTGGCCTGTTATATACTGTATCGATCTTTCTTTTATACAATTTCAAACGCTGCCATTCCAATGAGTTGTTGTTTTCGAATCAATATCTGGAATATTTAATTTAATAAGCGGGAGTAACCTGAGCCAGAGCATCGAAGTTAACAATGGGTTATTGTTGCCCAGAACAGCCTAGCACAGCGTACCCACGTTACGTCAGATTTCATGGCATTGTGATGTCAGGTTTTCATTGTGCAATCCTTGCATCAGACTTGTGCATTGTCGCGTCTACCTCATTATCGGATCATCAATTCGTAGAATACGAGAAGGAGGCCGTGGAAGGACTGGGGAAAGAGCTTTGAGAACGGTACGAGGTTATTTCGAAGCTTTCAGAGACGATGGTGGACGAAACGAAGCGTACGTCTCAGCATTTATTATTCATGTTCCAAACAGATCCCAAATTGGGCCGGATCGACCACGGAGTGATTCGATTCCCCTGGATTTTTTTCTTCTGGATAAAAATTGCAAGAAATACGGTTCACGTATCCCTTTTCCATCAAGATTGGCCTGATCGGTCTCAGGGATACGGACGGGTAAAATTTTCCCTGGAGTTCGCTTTTGCGGGGTGAATATTTCGTTATAGATAAAAGGCTTTTGCGGACGATTAATCGAGAAAAACTGGCTGTAATTACTCACTTGAGAAACTAAACCAAATAAAATTAACCCCTCCTCGTTAAATAGTCATCTATTTTACCCCATCAAACTATACATTTCTCGAGCGATATACATTTTTTTGAGTAATTTGATCGAGCTCATAATACTTGTGATTCCATAGCCATCCATCTTCATACATCTTCCAATTTTCAACAGGATATTTTTCCCCTCTAATTTTCAGCCAAATCCATAACGGATGAAAATTAATCAAGGGATTATAATTGATCAACTGAATTGCTTACCCCGCGGTAGACCTTAAATTTCGAACCTATTCTCGGCTGCAGTGATTCACGATAACATCTCTATCGATTATTTGACTTCTGTAGCTCAGAGGGAGTCTATTGCAGAACTTACGTGACTTTGAGGATTTTTGTTGTTTCTGTTTCCTCCAAGATTCGGTCGTCGACTCGTGGTCGGATCCGTATTCACTTTGAGTCATCAGAATAAAATATTCACATCTGTTCAAAGGAGAGCTAGAATATCATGATATTACCGAAGTAGGGGGTCAAAGATGACCTCTTTAAGCCGATGGTCGTATCAAACTTTCCCATGTACTGACTGTACGTTTTTAACCACGTACCAGTTTTTAATTCCTCATTGCAATGAAATGTAGGTGAATGTGCAATTGCCGTACGGACAAAGATAAATGTATAAAAGACCATTAGAGCTTTTAAAAAAAAAGTTGGTCTCCCACCAGAACGCGACCGTTGGTATGTTCGATCAAATGGTCGGCGTTTGATGAAGCCGCTTCATTTGTGCTTCGTTTGTTTGCGCTATTCGGAATCCGTCTATCGGTGAGCTGTGAAAGCTATCTGCGTTCGCTGGCTGAGACTGAGAGCTGTAAAAAAAACTGTTAAATTTAGGTAAAGGTTGGAAAGAAAGCAGTATGACGTACCCCAGCTGAAAAATCGGCGTCGAAAATACGTAGAATAAAGTACATTTCGATGAAGATATAGTAACTCGATTTGAATTGAGGTACCTATATGTACTTTTTCTGGCGTTGTCTTGGCGTGAAATCAATTTCATCTCAATACAATTCAACCTTTTCAATTTTGTAAACTGTCGTTTTTTAAATTTTGCTCTCAAGACACCGTAGGTAGGATGTGAGCTTTTTTAAAAATATTTTTGTGTTACCGTTTTTTTTTTTTTTGTGGTGACACAAATCGCTTCGCGTTATGATTGGTAACTTTTCATATTCTTTCAAGCTGAATGGATCTTCATTGAACAAAACTAAAGTTGATCAATTGGCAATTTGAGTGATGGAAAAATCAAGTTTTTATTCATCGCTTTATAAATAATGTATAAGGGTAATCTACCCCTTCAAATTTCACGAGATGAGTACCTTCGGAATTCCGAATCATATTCAGAAATGATATTTATGCCCGGGTACCTCGAACGTTCTAGTGAATTAAAAATCGTATGTAACAACTCATGTGTACGCGAATTGAAAGGATTCGACGACTTCAGTCATGTGGAAATATGAAGCGTGACGGAACTCATCGATCGTTCAATTTCATTCAAAACTCTCTCTTTCATCTTTATTTCGTTTTGTGAAAATTTTAAAAAAGGAAGAAAAAAAATTACTATTTGAATGACGGTGAATTAAATGAATTAGTGAAGATAGAAATTTATACGACACGAAGCGAGGGACAAATAATGCCACGAAATTAGCTCTCCCGAGTGTATTTGCGATCTGCTTCCACGTTGGACGAGACAATTAAGATATTAACTCGTTAAGGTCGTCTGATTTTAATTAAAATCTGGCACTCGACGATCCTCGCCGACTTTCGAGCCAACTAATCGTTTCCTTATTATACGAACGAACTTTAGCTATAATATTACTCCCGGAGTCGTGTGCCGGGATCTTGGACCGATGTAAAAAACAATTTTTTAACACCCTCGTTACGTTATCGCGAGTAAAACTAACAGTTTCTCATTTTTCTTTTCGCCCACTACTTTCAAAGTAGTTGAAAAATGTTATCACAGAAAATTCTCGCGACACGGTCTGGAGCGGAACAGAGTTACACGTGATGAAGTGAATCATTTCCACTACTGTACAAAATTACCGTCAGAGATACTCGGAAACGGAATTTCTGTAATGGTATATCATTCTATTCGCGTTAATTTGAGATATTGCGTTCCCAAGTGCGAGAGGTGGATCTAATTAGCCTCGTCGAGTTGGCAACAATCCGAAATACTGCACCAACTGATAATCTGATAAATGAAATGTTACAAAATTTCACGTAAAATTTCATACCGATCCGGAACTATTTGCTGAATTTTTTTTCAGCATGCGTTCATTTTTTTCTACTACTCTCCTTGACACATCTTGACATTTTCCAGCACACTTCATATGCCGGAACGAAAATGCACAAATCGATACTTGGGTTTCGGTCTCTAGTCGGGAGTGCTGCGAATCACGTTTCGCTTCAGCGTCCCCTTGTTTGCTATCGCATTTATTTTTCCGTCTGAATCGGTCGCATATGTATTTATCCAGTATCCAGCTCGTACCTGGCGGAGGTCCTTAGCTTTTTTCTAACATTTTTGTTTCCACCAGCAGGAAGAACGTTCCGCGGTATCGTACGAACGAGTAGCTTTCCAATGGTGGAGTATAACTTCATCTCGAACCACTGGGGAAAAGGAAATTTATAGGCGATGCGGTTAACCGTGGTTATAATAATAGAGATCCGATACACATGGAGGTCAAGAACATGAATGTTTCAAACAATTTATACAAGTCAAAACCCAATTTGTACCCAAAGGCAAAACTCCTATGACACATTTTTCCTGTGCTCTCAATACAATTTCAGCAAACAAAGGAAACAATTTATTTGCGAAAATTGAGTGTCACAAATTTGATTGAAAACTGCTGGAAAATACTTCCAAACAGTTTCGAAACACTTTTTTTGTTTTATTGCCTCAAAAGTTTCGGCTGGGGGGTTAAATTGATGATACTATGAAAGGAGATGTTCCAAGCATCGCCATAATCATCATCATCATTACAGATTAAACTTGACGAGCCGGTTACCCCTTGTCCGATGTCTCGACCGTCACTGGGCAATAAAAAGCACCTCATGCTCGTCCCAGAAGAGGTATCACCACGTGTACTTGATTAATTTTAGACACTCCCTATATACGCGAGT
Source organism: Euura saliciscinereae (assembly GCA_018420115.1). Taxonomy (NCBI): domain Eukaryota; kingdom Metazoa; phylum Arthropoda; class Insecta; order Hymenoptera; family Tenthredinidae; genus Euura; species Euura saliciscinereae. Next base: position 43,223 of record JAFFZH010014163.1, read on the forward strand.
TTTTTCACATTGGGATTTCAAAAAGCTGTTTTCGAGTCTCATGATAAATCGTTTCATTGTCTTTTACGTGAGACGACTATCCAATTAGGGCATGGTCTTGAAGAGCTATGAATCGGAAATGCAAGTCATAATTTGATTTTAGGTAGAATTCGTATCAGCAACGAACGATGAGACGCTTGTGCTTTTATCACAACTTGTCAGTCAATAATAAGATCATAGAACCAAGCGACACTGCTTTTCACGAATAATTAATAACGTCTCACGAGAATAACGCTGTTGCAATATTGAAAATTAATAACAATTTTGTGCAACCGAAGCCTGCGATGCGGATTAACGCGATGAAAAAGTGGCATTGTTTGAAAAGTCTGTAGCTCAGATTACAATTTTTAATATATGTATATCGCGGGTTAACAACGACGTTAATCGTATGTTAATTGGAACTGCTAACGAGGGATTTAATTTTTAAATTTGTCCGTGAATCGTATGTTAAGCCTGGACAATTGCGGAGCAACTCATTATGGTTCAATTGTCTGTACAATTACCATTAATTCCACCGTGTGGACATTACTATTTGACCGTAAATAGGAAATCAAATATTATTACCGGATAATATCTGCCCTGTAATGAGCAATTTCACTCTTTGTTTGTAATTGGTACCACAATAGTCGATTAAAACGACTTCTACTACAGGTCACCTCGATTATAATTCCGGTTCGAATCCCTCCAAGGTTCGCCTTGCACCTTTAGTCGAATCGATTCGATGCATCAGCTCAGTTCCATTCGCATCTTATTTAATATTCACCCAACTAACGCGGTGCTGTGGCAATGACATTCTCAAGTCCCATTTCGGTTTTGGAGCATTCAGCAATACACGTTTAATTCATTTTCGATTGATTCTACAGAACTGCTGACACAGGTATTGACGTCCATCAAGATGTCCGCTGCAGTTGACTTTACCGAAGAGTTCGATATTCCGCAGTAGTTTGCAGCGACATCGCTGTCATCTACACCCAGGCCATCAATCCGTTTTTAGAGCCAGAGAATCTCACGTTAAGAAAAATCAATTGCTCGTATTGCAACAATTTCAGTTGCTGATGGGCCAATTTCATCCAAAAGTCGATATTTCAACCGTAAATTTATCTCCTGACAGATTCTGCCCCGGAATCATTATTTCCGCAGTACGTTTATTTTCACTTAGACACTCTCCAACGTATCGAATGGTCGAAGCATTGTGCCGAAGTTGGTTCCTCACTTCCTTAATTCTAGTTTGCACTCTCGCAACATCACTGTTTGCAGTCTACACACTCGTCTCTGTCGTGGCTAATAGATTTTTTGTCTCTATTATTAGTGGCTCACCAGACAGCAGCTGTGTTTGACATGTATGCGGAGCCTGAAAATCGATCACACGAGTAGGTATTGATGTCACTGTCAATAGACAGTGTTTACAAGAAGCAAATCGATACAGGAATCGACTGTAGACCGGAGTAGCAAAGTGTGAGACATGAAATTGGCAGTTTCTAGGTTTTTATCCAGCGATGCTGGACGCCATAATGGCTAAGATTTAACCCATTTTGAGAACTACAAAGACTCATCGTATCCACTCAGGTATTTCAACGATTCTGCTATTCTTAGACGTTGCAGCGAAAGTAATCAGTTATCGAGGATTGATTTTGTACAGTTTTTATGTTCGACAACCACGAATAAGGGAACGGCCGAGTTCAGTCAAACTAGGGTTTCTTTTTCTTATCGACATTCGCTTAGATTAGGGAACCCATAACTTATGATACCATACATTTATCATTTTTCTTCTTCAATTAACAGAGAACAAGATTGAGAAAACATGAAAAAAATAGTTTTTATACAACATTCGATATGTCCTGTGACAAAAGACTTCAATAACGTTCAATCTTTCGATTGTTATACTGACGTAGAAATTAACGTGAGATAGGATGAGCAGAAATAGAAATGCCCCTAGCTCTGACTCGCTATTTAGCACTTCTTGCTCACCAATGTTCAACATCGTGGTACCTAATTATCTTGGCACGATACTACATAAACTTATGTAACAGTTTAACGAACATTCGTATTCCCACAATTTGAACAGTCTTCGAGTGACACGGTCACAGACTGCACATCGATCTCTGCATACAACGATCAGCACCTGTTCTCGAATGGTGTCATTATGACCTTACACCTTCCTTTGACACAACTCGGTCTGCTAATTCCGGTCGTAGCCTCTCTTGTCCCAGAATCGTTAAAGTTGATAACCTCGCCGAATCAATTTAATGCACAGTTAGATTTTTTTACATAAAAATTCAAAGTTAAGATTAGACACGTCTACACAAATGGTATTCCCAAATTTGGCCTATTTGGGTGACTGTACCAGAATTCGAGTTGACCCGAAACTCGAGCGATCGAACACACGCCAGGTAGGATAGCGAGGCTGTTCACAGCCTGGTACCAAAGCTGGTAAAACCGTTGTGCATTTGTCATGGGATTTCGAATCGCTCCTGTGACAGTGGAGAACCGTCACATGGCCAGAGCAGGGGACCAACATTGTCGCATATTGTCGGAAAAACATTTATTCACGAGTTTGGGCATACCGACGATGACCCAGCGCGAGCGGAGTAAACCGACGTTGACGGAGATTTTAATGCTCATCAATCATCCGGTGGTACAGAATTTTTAACTATTATCAGCGAATGTATTTTCCTCAGCTACGATGTCAGAGCCAGACGAAATCCGTGTTTTTTTAGAGCAGGGTCGATCGCTAATTTGAAAGGAACCTAACCTGGCCTAAAGGGCGCTCAGAAAAGTAACAAAGCGAGTCGCAAAGTGACGAGAATGGGTCGCTTGAAACCTGGCTAGAAAAAAGTCATTGTTATCTTCAGAGCCGCCTCTAGTTCTCGGAGTAATTTCAGGAATGACCCGGACCCGTACATTTGAACTTGACGATTATCTCGACACCAGGAGGTGCAAAAAAATCAGGACTCTGGACGCACGCAACACGATCTGGAGATCTTTCGCAGAAAATCCTGGAAATGAACAGCATCCCTATATGTTAATTAAAAGTAATAGACTCGCTAGCAAACGAGCCAAATTTCTGGGATCTGTGAAAATGAGAACGTGTTTCTTTCGCAATTCCGCTGAAATTTCGTTTCCCTTCCATACATGGAAACGATCCGACCCTGCCTCATTCCGAGGCAAATACTTCGCTCTGGGCGAGTGACCCGAGCACACGCGTAATGCCGTATGACCTTGGAAAACAGGGGTTGTTTAATGGATTCAGAGAAGCCATTTCTCTCTCCACCGCGTAGCGTCAGGTGGCTTGCTTCAGCGTCTGCGCTTCCATGGCAATTAATAAAGCCATTAAGAGATTGAAATTTTCTAAGTATGTGGTTTTTGCCACTAGAAAAGTCTCACTCCCTTCATCATCCGTATACTCTTCTCTCGTTTTCACGTTCAATTCGTAGCTTCGGAACCAATCTAATGAAATTCCCGTAAATGTAAGGATGGTGAAGTTAAATTTCAATCGCAGAAAAATATTTGCGCGCATAACCGTGTGGAAATTGAATTCCACGAAGGCCGTTCAGTCGGACTTAAAAACGCTTGCATAGCTTAAAAAGCTCGGAGGTAGGTGGTCGATGGTGGGTGCCTACATTCGAAGAAGATTTCCCAATTTTCTTGCTGGAAAATTTATTCCGAACCGTCGACTTTCTTGGAATAACTAAGACTCTGTAAGAACGTCGAGGGTATATACCACGGCAACATAGAAAAAGCTCAGTTCTTTCGTCTCGTCGGACGGCGTCTCGAGGCCGGTTTAGCGGCTATATTCATTGGTTTTTCTTTGAATCCTCCCCATCCTTCATTTTTCAACGCTTCACTTGCAAAGTGTGCATCTATACGTATCGCATTCATTTCATCACCGGGGTGTAAGGTATGCTTAAATAATAACTATAGGTATAGGGCGTGTATCTTTGATACCGCATCCACCGTTACTGACGCTGCAGCTGTGCTGTTGCCTCGTGGCAGCATTTATACACAGCTATAGCTACGGCCACTATTCTTATAAAGTTATACTTTTACCTAAGCTCATAGTTTATATTGCATCATTCATGTTGTGGGGCAAAATTTGCGTTGCATTATTATAAGGAGCTTTGAAGAATCTTGGCTTCGTCTGCAAGCTGCATCGAGCCAAAAATAAACCGAGGCGAAAGTTCTTCCTCTGCAGTTTTGTATCCATCGAACTCGTGCAATCCGGAAACAATTTATCGTTACAGGATCTATTATTGAAATTGCAGATTCGGAATTCTGAATTTTTGTCCCGAAAAAGCATCCCTTCGTTTGATGTTCCCCGTTCTACAATTGCAAGGCTGTACATAGAAAATTGATGAACAATTCCGTGTGTTACATTTCCCATGAGAGACCTACAACCCCAATTGAACGAAAAAATGATCAACGAATTATGTGTGCGACTGCGGTATGGGGGGTGTGTCGAATTGAAATTTCCAACGCCAGCGGGGCGTGGGGATTCATTCATTACCTGTCGGAATAATTGATTCACGCGTGGAATTCAATGATAATTGGAAATAAAATTAGTTTTTCTCTTCTGGATATACAAAATTACCTAATCTCAGCAGTTGAATTAAGGAGGCAATGAACTACGTGAGGAACATTCATTGTGTTGATTTATCGCCTACATTTCCTCTCCTGACCCTTACCCTCAAAACCCGGGATAATATCAAAATTCGAAACGAAAAGCTCCTATAATCACAGCCATCATCCACTGACGTATTTCAGCTGCAACATTACAGCCGGATGCACTCCGGAGCCAGAAAGGTTCGGCAAAAAATAACCTCTTGAATTTATAGGAGGTTTTCATCCAGAAGTGGTTAATTATCACTGATTAAGTAATTTAATTACTGACTGAGTAGAAAAGCTCCGTAAGTTTGGAACTGCTATTATAATTAATCGTCGAATTTTCCGGTGAATCCACACGTTCATCATCCGGAAAAGTGCAGCGGATGGATCCTGGGTGTATAAAAAGTAAATTTAGTAAAATTCCGAGATAACACACAGGATCGTAGATGGAGTTCCCGGGGGAGAAAGAGTTAGGTAAACTTCATTCATACTTGATTAAAAAATTGAACAAACAAACAGACAGACAGACGAACGTGAAACAAGCAGAGAAATAAATTAATCCTCTTGTTTCGAAAGCTCAAATTTGCCGGAGTTTTATTACTCCGCGAATTTTGAGAGGAGGGTAAACTTTTGTATGAACGTTAAGTACTTTCGCCTGACTGATCGATGTAGGCCCTTCGAAACACCGCCTTAAATTACAACTCGCAATTCGCGCATCGTGCGTCGATATCATCCCTCGGGATTCATCCCGTAGAATTAGGGCTTCATCGCCACGCTGGTAAGGAATAAAACCCGGATCTTCTATCCTGGACCGAGAAGTTTATATCCGGGCAGTTATCTCAACGTGGATAATACCCTGAGCTTCGACGTGTTTACCTTCGATTATAATTATATTTCCTCTCAATGTGTTCACCCTTTTATATTCAAATTTTATCGCTCTAAACGATTCTCACTTCTTCCGTCAAACTCAAGGCTCGTGGGAATAACCGTCATTTTATTTCCCTCAATTTATTTTCAAACTACCGGAGCTTTCTTTGGTCTCGAACCTAAAAGGCACCAGATGTTCACCACCTTCGGAGACTGAAAAGATTAGGACAAGATTATAATGTCAGTTGAACAGAATCTACTATCCCAGCCACCCTAGCTCTTACCTTGCCGAGTTGCCCATGACAAGGGTCGCTCCATGTGTCACCTAATTTATGTCGTCATTACCCTAATCTATGCGTTACCATTTCACGAATCAATCCACCTCCACCAAGAGGTGTAAGGGACGATTTGGCAACGCCAAACCGGCGATTCGAGTTTGGGTGGTAATCCACAGGTTTTTTCGTTTTGTCTTTCTTCTAGAAAATTCTCAATTCTACATAAAGTGTGTGGCTTAAAAACAGACGAATTAAGAGACTGCAAAAGATTCCCTTAGTGACCCAGTGGATCCTGACAGGGTTAATAATTACTAAATTAGGTGAGTGGCAAAATGGTGTTTGCCTCGGAAGGTTTGTCAAAGCGCGTCAGAAGGCCCGAGGCAGAGCTTGGATAGACCGACGTGTCGGATTCACACTCTGACCCAGTAAGCGTTCCGCGGAGTAATGCGGAGCCTCGCTTCGTCGTGTAAGGTATATTCCATACCGAAGTCGGTGGATTAAAACAAAAGACTTTTGCCGGTAGCGAAAACGGCATGGAATGGTTGCGAGCAGAATTCCAGACTCCTTCTGGCTGGCGTCGACCAAATCTTATTTCACAGCCACTTCGTTCTTCGTCGACCTCCAGAGTCAACAATGCCGCATTGTTAAGCCATTGTGTAACGCGATCGTCTATGAAAGCTCGGTCGAATATCCGTCGGCACCTTTGAGAAACGACCCGTCCATCCATCAAGCACAATGTAAGATAACAGAATTTTACTACTCAATGTCTATGACTGATTTTTATTTCTCCAAGAAAATATTCACTCAAGTCGTCGAAGTTCACTCGTGCACTCAAAATTTGAGTTGTGACATTCGAATAGCCCGCCTACGCTCGAATGTCATCGAACACAGAGTCAATCAGGTCAGTCAAGTATCTGATCGATCGATATCAATTACATAAAGGAAATTAAAGAAGGCCAATTTTCACAAACTCTGCTGATGATTTGACTTTATATTGTGATTCATTATTTCCGATGCTGCTACTTGTTTGTTGAAAAGGAATTAAAATAGTCCTGGTTACACAAATTGAATCAAAATCATAATTTCGATCATCAACTATCCATTAGTCTCCTTCATTTATGCCACATTCATTTACATGATTATTATGTAATGGATATTAGTTCGTTAGAGAGTGAATATCTTGGTGATTTTTCCTCTGCTGGATCAGAGGCAGTAATTACAGGGTGATATTCTAGCCCGAATGAAATGGAAATCAAAGGAAAAACTCTTGAGGTTCTAGTTTTCAATTTGTTTGAAGAATTCGACCCGGTGCTTCTGTCGATGGTGAGTGGATGAGGCTTGCGGTAAAATAGTAAATGGGTATTGCGGTGCAAGTAGTTGATTGAACGTCTGCTGCTTTAATGAATTTTGAAGAGTGTCGATACGTACGTACTCGATTCTGAATCGATTTCACTCGCTTATAATCCCACTGATGAAGAGAGTGCTTGCGAAATTCGTGAAAAATAACGTGATGTATAAGGTATGGTATATCTGCGAATCTGGACGCGGGAAATTGATAGCTTCGGTCTCGTTAGAGTCATGCCAGCTTTATAAACGACTTTGCGCTAGATCTGTTGCACTTCCGGTTCCCAGTTGATGCGCGTATGATATACTGTATTCCGCAGCTGGATTCAATTAACTCGTAGGAACACTCGTTTCTTTTTCTTAAGAAGCACGCGAAAGACGTGAAAACAGGAATCTTACTTTTAACGTAATTATTTTCCGATAATTTAACGCGCAATTTTCTCACACTCGATGTTTCTACACCCGAGGAAAAATAATATGCGAAATTTCTTGCTTATTTGAAAAAATAATAATAATAAGTTTGAGTATGAAATTTCACCGAGAAGCAGAAAGAAATTTAGGTGAGAATTCATTCTGATTTCCACAGGGAAAATCTGTTCGAAACAAATACCAGTTTCCTCGGGTGAACTCCGTCTGCAGTTTCCACTCTCTCTTTTATACTCAATACGAGATTCTTTCTATACTGTTACAAAAATTTCATCTCCTACACCTATGTACAATGAAAATTGTGTTTTATTCTCAATTGTTGAATACCTCGGTAAAAACACCTTGAAATATTTCATCATTCACCTTCCTAATTCGGAACAGTGTATGGAGCTGGAATCTCGGAGGAAAGAAAAAACTTTCAAAATTGATGTTTGAATTTTGTTAGGTATAAAAAAAGGAGAAACGGTCCAGAACCTGGGTACAAAATCAATCAGTGCATCGGTTAAGTTTTTTACTCTGGATAAATGTTGAATTTTATGGATACGAATGAAGTTTGACAATAAAAACGAAATACTCTTGGTCGAAAAATGAGGGTATAAAAAAGCTCTCTCTCAATATTTTGCTATTCCAACAATAAATTCTCAACCGATTCAGCAACCGCTCTGTGACTTGACAGCAACACTAACTGTCACGTCAACTTTACGTCTACATAGATTTTGGGAGACTCACTTTACTTTCTTGGTCACGAAGCACCGGCGCCTGCCATCAATTTCGTTCTGAAAGAACGTCTACTGCTTCTACGATTCGTTGCCTTGGCCAGTCAACCTTGTCAAGGGTGGTGAAAACGGTTGAGCCGATGTGATAGCGAATAAAAGAAACCAAGGCAAAGTCGTCGTTCATTTTTGAATCGAATTATTAATCCATGAGAGGGAAGAGAAGTAGAAAAAATGTCAGATAAATCCTTTAGTTCTTGGAGAAACGACATGCAAAGATGAATAACGCATGAAGGTTTAACACGTCGAGGTTCACCCCACACATGAGCATAAATTCTAAGGTCTGAGGGGACGCTCGCGACCCGGGACAAATCTCACCGTTTCACGTTTCCACATTCATGAATAATATATCCGCAAGACTGAAACTATCAGCCAGTGACCGGACATGCAACAACTTCCGCCAATATCTGAAAGTTTTGCAATATATCCGCGGTGGACCTCCGGGTAACTTTTCAATCCATCTTAGAGCCAGTGCGGCCTGTGGTATCTGGATCGAAAGTTTTGGTTCACCGTGGGCGTTTATACTTTGCTTTTATCAAAAACTTAAACACAAACTGAACTAGATACACGTAGTTTGCAAATATATTTACTGTATTTTGGCCTCGCTGTTTCAGGAAGAGGAACTGAGACTCAGTGGCGACGCTAAATTCTCACATCTCATGGAGGATCTTCACGTCGAGATATCGGCGTACGCGACACCCGCAGAAGCTCATGCGAGAATCGCTTACGCTTTGGCAGAAGTGCGACGATTCTTAGTTCCGGTGAGTAAATTCATCTCATTCCGGATCACTGATTATTGGGAGTTCGCGCCGTTATGGAATACGATATTACACCTCTCAAAGCGCTGAACAAAGTTCCATGGAATAGGTGGAGACAATGAAGCATTGTAACTCGAGGGACCCAGAGCTTTGCTCACTGACTCTGCGAAATTCATAGATTTCAAATATACCACGGGCTGGTGAACCTTGGAAATTGGCAACTGTTGCTCAACACTCCTCTTGTCTCCTACTTAACAGGAGAGTCTTCGATGCATGAATGTGCCTGTGTTATACGTTGAAGTAAGTGCAGGTGTAGAATCAACAATGGCAGGTGTTACTACGACTTGACATAGACGAGTAAAGTTCTAACGTTTCTACCTATAGTCCAGGTGAAATAGTCTGTAGAAACAGGGATACATGAAAATTGTAGACACAGAAGTCTTGCAGATCATACATAATTCGTAAAGGGATGTGCGATCATCGATAAAATATACAAATATGTATTCCTGGTTTTATGACGACAGACCTGCATCGCTTCCCGGCTCTTGAGCTTCGAGATCACAGAATCCATCAAAATGATATGAAATGTCGTTCGAACTTTATCATGCCGGGTACAAACAAGCTTTCGAGGTGTCGAATCATTTTCGAATTATCAATTTTGCAACACTTTTTTACTCCTTTTATTTGTAATCATATCATTCAGAAAATAATCACTGTACCGATCAGAATCAGATGCATATGTGTGCTATGCATCTTACTTATGTATCAACGCATGATAAACAAAATCCTTTTCCACCCTCTGAATATTCATATTTAATTTGCAATAAAACCCGGACTCCTGCACGCTATACATGTAGTTTTATATCATTGAGTGCGGTGGCACAATTCGCACACGTTCACACCAACTGTACGTAATTCGTTTATGAGCGAAACTGTAGGACATGTGAAGATTTGATATCATTTGTACGAAATCATGTCAAGGTTCGAGTAGGGTTTTTTTTTCAAAGAGGATCACATTTTTCGCAAGTCTCCCGGTGATATTGGCTTGAATCCGGTCGTTTTGGGCGAAAATGGAAGTATGTACCACATTCACGTTCCTAGCCGCATTTGCGTATGTAGAAGAGTAAAGGTACCGAGGATTGTTACAATCGAAATATTAACAGACAATGTGCCAGCTGTCGGTGAACCGACGGGTTCCCTTCCGAGGCTCTGTGGTTTTCATGGTTTCCGAGGTATTCTTGCGGTTCGCATATACGGTTCACGCAACTTCCGCCGTAATCCATTATGACACGTACCTATAACCTACGCGTGGGTCAGTTTCTATCAGTTTGACTGACATAAGGAACTATGATGTGGCAAGCGCGTGCCTTTTATGGAGTCGAACTGAGATAAACTACTCATCCAAAAAGGTAAAAAGAAGAAGAAAACGATGGATGTAAATCAAAATCGCAGGTAAAGCTCATTTTTCACCTCGCAGCAACCTGAAGTGTGATATTATCAGAAAAAGAAGAGACACGTTCATCTCGCCTGACGCTTGAAGGTTTTAATAATCCTCGTAGATCCTGTTTTATCCTGATGTGTGATAGGAACCGAATTCGGTTTTAAACTCGTAGCTTCGAAATCACCGGCGATTAATTACATCCTGTATGTTGGAAGCTTCGGAATAAACGACTGGGTATCGTGTGGGTATAAATACGTAATGATCGTTTGGTGCATTAAACACTGTTCTATAACACATTCATCACTCTCCAATTTGCTGGTACAGGTATGTGGCACGTACATGTACCTATTCGCTATTCTGTATTCTCCATATGCGAAAAGGTTGAGTGAGAGAGATCACTGTACATATACAAGCATTTATAGGACATTTTTCCAATATTTCGTTAGCTGTGAGTTAGCCGTTAAAAAAAAAAAGAAAAAGATACACCCGTTTGACATTTGCGCTACCACAAATCTGACCGTTGTTCCACTGCCTCTCGCTTATTGCAGACTGTGTAATGAATTATCATGGAATGATAAACTGCGCGGGAGAAAAAAAAACGACGGTAAAAAACACAATCCACCGAAAGTTCCGCTTTTGTTGTCATTAATTTTTCCTTCTGTGGCTAAACGGGTTTATATCGTACATTTTCATCCAAAGACCTAAAATAACGTTCGAAGTACACGGATTCTACAATATCTCATCACGGTAGTCGCTTGAAACGCAACGCGAGATACCTATCCCTCTGTAGTCAAATGACTTTCTGGTATAGATGTATCTCCTGAAAGCGAGGGGTAGATTGCGCTTCGTTCCCTTACTTTAACGACACCAAGGGAGGAAATTCCCGCCCGTAAACCGCGTGAGATTCCTACATAAAGGAGGACCTACGGAGTATCTAGCACCTCAGAATAGTTGTATTGGCAATTTCAGAACCAGACTATAGTAGAGTTTCAAAGCATCTAAATTCGAGACTCATCCTGTTAACACCTATCAGACGCAACAACAACCGATGGGCACGAAGGGGTTGTGGAAACTGAAAATACGCAGTGAAGATTCTTCGACTATGCTGCACCCCTAAATTAGCAGCCATGTGGTTTTCCAGCTGAACACCCTATAGATGTACCCGCATCCATTATTCTTCGAGTAATTATAAAACTAACCATGCCGCACGAGGGTGGGTCCGGAATGAAAACATCTAGGGACTCACGGCTGCAGGGCGTCGTTTAAATATGCAAATTAGCGGTTTATTTCTCATTCCAAAAGCGACCCCTGAACGCGTAACATGCCGAAAGCTCCGCTACGAAGGGGTTGTAGGATGTGTTGCTGGTCATTTTCGCGGCTATTTTCTGGAAACTCGATTCTCCCAGTCTCTCTTCGTTCCCAGGATTTTCACTCCTCACGTCCCCTACGAGACGGAAAAAGAAGTCGAAAACGAGCAGCTGCAAAGTCGACAGTTCGCGGTGCTGCGAGTCTCATATAATTACAAGCTTTGCTCTACCGGAAGGGTGGTGGAAAGCCATACAGCGAAACTCACATCTAGATTCTGCGAGTACAGTTGAAGGTACTCGCGGATATAGCAGGTAAGGGGGATGAAAAGTGGCGAGCGGATAAAAGATTCTTTGGGTTAATTTAGGGCCGATATCACGCGGCGCACTCGTTACCCAAGAGCCATTAATTACAATAATCCGTATAACGGAGGTGAAATTTATTTATGCACCTTCCTCGGGGGGGTTGTTAGTCGTAACCCCCGACCGCATTTGTTTCAATGTAGAAAGTAACCAATATTTTACATGTAAGTGTCTTGAACTTGTTCGTGTTTTTGGTGTTTCACATATTTTTTACTCGACTGTGAGCTGGGCCCTTGGTAACTGCGGTATAGAAAATGTAAAAGGTATAAATTTTACCTGATTAAAAGAACCCCGCCAAAAATAAGCTTACGAAGGGTTGAGGGTCTGGTAAAAGTTCAATTAAGCGGAACCGGTGTTCCGAATATATATGAAAAATCGCTTACAATTTGCCAAAAACTTTTTACCCTTTCCAATCAGTACTCTGTGAAACTTGTAATTACTTTCGAAACGTATCTCATTCTAGTGTGTCGATGAACAGCATCCGAGAGCAAGTAGGTGCACACAGTTAACAAAATTTCGTTTCAAAAAAGCCATTTAAATTTTGTGTCAATTTTGAGGCGATTTGGACAACTTTTCAAAATTCTATGTTAAATTGGATGAAATCGATCGACATATGGATCCAACATTTTAGTGAAAAATGTTATAAAACAACATTTTCTCATCTAGCTTTTGCATGCTACGCGATTTAGTGGCGAAACTGGAATCATGACGATATAATGAAGATGACAGTTTATCGTGTTTTCAAGCGTATAGCATGTGGCATAGCTTTATGAAACATAAAAAAAAGTCGCATTGAAAGTGTTACGGTCCTCGAGAGTAAAAGATAAAAAGTTAGGTCATGTAGCAGTGAACCGAACCGCGTCGTTTCGGGATCGGCATCAGCGCCCTCTCAGAACGAATCTCAATAATCTTGTGATATTTATTACTTCCCCGGAAGTTTAATTAACCACGGATTCGATCAGTGGGATCAGAGTTTACGAGGGAAGAGTTGCACCGAACTTGAAATAGTGTCATCTTTATCTCGTCTGCAGCATCCCACAGCGCACCTTATACCATGCTAGTTTCATAGAGGTTTTTGCCACCACACGCCACGGTCGTAACTTAGAGTTTTATTTTCGTAACGTCAAACTAGTGGAAAACTCATACCGACAAAATTTATATCGGAGGGAAGCGATTTGGTCGAAAGTTGTCCTCAGCTACCGCAGTATCAACTTTATTGCTTGCATGCAAGTTTTCATATTTTTTTCTTAACTTTCAAAGTAACGCGGTTCTTTCCAATGGCTGAATTCGTTCTGTACGTCAGTCGCTCTCCTTTAAATCCAAAAATAATTCGTTTTAGCCGAGGAGCTTGCACGCGAACTTACGTAAATCATTCGACGATTTGATTCAAAGACAATCGACCATTGTTCACTTGGACGTAACACCGTCTTTGTCCCGGATTCTCCTGTCGGATCAATAGATCGCGTGTCACGCTTTTATAGAAGAACAAATGTTATTCGAGCTTGCGCGAAATCCATGGTTCCTATATTGAAAAAAAAAAAATCTCTGAAAGTTGTAACGGATGTGCCATTACTTCCTGTTTACTGCTATAAATCTTTTTCTCCCCCCAATGTTCATCATTCGTATCGTTATTCCGGTGCAGTTTGTAGTAGAATTTGAACACGCATAGAGACAATGACGAATTGCTCAATTGTAGTTCACCGCTACTATACTTTCTATTATTCTACTTTTGTAATATTGTTATTATGAATCCCATATCCTGCATGTCATTGTCGTACTGGATCGCAGGACGCATTTGGATGATTGAAGCATGACGGAATACTTCCGTCCGTGGAAGCGATACACCGAAGTTTAACAACTAGGACAAACGCCCGAGCGCACTCAGGATATACGATGACGAAACGCGAAATGAAATAGTCTACGCCTAATTGAAAAACTTTAGGCAAAGTGCAGAGGTCGTTTTCTTTGTCTATGCGTAGAGCTTGCAGCTCGGTTTCGTTCGAATTGGACTTCAAAGCTGCACGATCTGCATATTCTGTCCTGGGAGTCCCGTTCCAATATGAACCAGCTGAAATTTGTCTCTATAACACTGATTAAAACCCATGAATAATTTTCCAACAAGGGTGGAACCTCGGGTCTTGAAGGATCAGAAATTAAACAGCTGTACACCGGTATTTTTTAGAACCTCCTCAGGTCGTGGACCCACTGGACCGAATCGAAATAATAAGAAGAAAAAGAAGATGAGGGATATTCACCCGAGGGAGATTAAAGCGGGGCACCGTCTATAGATGTATGCATATAAAATGCGATCCCAGATCCTTAACCGGATGAACGGACGAGGTGGGTGCAGCCTGTGGGTCAGGTTTTAATTTATAATCCACTCGTGTTTCATTGCTCGACCTTTCGCTCTGTAGGATTTATTCTTTTTATCGAGTTATGAGTATATTCAACCTGGTTGAGAAGGTGGGATTGAAGATGCGATGGCAGGTAGGGTAGCTGGACCGATTTATTTATTCCACCAGGAATTTCACCCCATCCGGGTCCGGATACGCGAAAGCTGCGAGAGAAAAGAAAAACAATTGGAATTCCAGAATCATCGTATTCCCAAGGGCGAGGCCAAAGGAAATCCGAAGTTTTCAAGCTCTCTGAAATTTGATTTAAAAAGGACAATAGCTCATTTTCTTTTCATCAGACTCGAAGTTGTCTTGAAAAGTTTTCGGTTGTTTGGGATCAAGTTGAATTTTTGTTTAAATGAGAAAAACTCGAGCACCCTTCCGGAGAAAATTTGTTAGATAAAACACACTGTCGGATGTGTTCACTGACCCGAACAAAGAGAAAATTTTACATCGGGTTTGAAAAACGAGAAGCATTCAAATTGGATTATAAATAATTGAATAGAAAAATATTCGGGAATCTCCCAGCGAGGGATGGATTCGAAACACTGAAAAACTTTTCCCTGTGGTTCGTTCTACAATTGTGGATGAAATTTGCTCCACAGTATCGAAACGAGTTTCCAAAAACCGGATTCGAACAATCGATTTCTGTCACCAACCGAATCTGCACGTCAGTTGCGTCAGTCACATTGCCGATAATGACCTATTGTTTGATCAACGATTTAATGACAAACTGTTCGCGTTCTAGACCTGAGGGCCTCGACAGTTTTCAACGCTCAATTTTGTGTTCCCGAATGAAAAAAATAAAAATATCGATGTGTCCGGAAGCAATTAACACTGTGTCGTATATGTATATTTCACACAGGCTTTATCCCGCATCCTTATATTGCTTCTATAAAACCGAAATGGCTCTAGGTTGCTGAGACCAGGTTCTCGCAAGAGAAGCGTAAAATTCAAAGTCCGCACTCGTTCTTTACTGCAGACGATGTACTCCCCGGTTTTTTCTCTTATATTGAACGTTGAAGATTTTACATTGTGACGAAACCCCGGCAGCCTTGTGGTTGGCACACAGCACATCACGCGAAATTGATGTGTGTGTTGACGTTCGCCTATAAAAAATCGCGATCAGGAACCCAGCGAGGTTGCAGTCCTTCAGAAAACGAGTCGTTCATCTACTTGTTTCCATTAAACCACAAGCTCTCCTGTCAGTTTATCATGAATATTTAAATATACGTTTATAGATTGGACAAATATTTTCATAGTTGTTCAGGGTTATTACATCGCCGAGGGATTATTTACCACTGTAAAGTGTGCTTTTCAAAATTGCTATGAATAATTTCACTAATTGAATAACTCGGGGTATCAGGACTCGGAAGTTTTATACAATTCGCGTAAATTATTCGTAAGAAATTTTAATGAACGGATCCAGCTTTCACTCTGGAACTTATGAATCGTAATCGAGGACCCCCATGGCACGTAATTTCGAGAAAATTGCCCACGTCTCAACCCGTGTTACAAGGCTGCTTTCATCGACGGAAAACAATTATCATCAAAATTGCGTTGATTAACAACTGATTGGGTTCAAAAAGATAACCGGGCTCCATATTATTTCCTCGCAAAAGTGAAGATGTGACGTTTAATTAACGAGAATTAATCCTCAACGAGTTATATTCAACTCGGCGAATTGAAGCTTGAATTTTTCATCAAAATTGATCGTGAACAAACAGAGCGTTGCTATTTGGTCGGTTTCAGTGGTGATATAATAAAAATTAAGAATGATAATCACCCGGTCTGAAATGACTAGCCTGATTTTTTCTCCAGCATTTTTATGAAGATGTGATTTTTAACGGCAACATACAAACATCCATTATTCACAATAATTTACCCCCTTTCTATACGAATCCTGAATACCAACAACAGTTTTTATATCTTTTACCGAGCTTTAAACTCACCTCTCATCCGTGGTTATTATTTCAGCTGCACGCTATTTCTCTCTGCTTGCCTCAGGGCTTTTTAGGTATTGTGTATAGAATTCATTAAAATAATCCTACTCATACGAATAAAAATAAATTGCCGCAAACGCCAACGTTCTGTAGCTCCTGTAAGCCCCCACAAACAAAAAAAACAGCATCAAAAAGCTCAACTCTACAATTCCTGATCAACATTCCCCCATTTATACCATTTCATCGAATTCATCGAATGGATTCGCCGGGTTTTTAATTTCCCAACCGTTTACGACAATATATTGCTGACAATTTTTTCTCAAAATGCCATGTATGATCATAAAAGTGAAATATTTCCACCTCGGAGAGGATAAACGCGGCGGAGATAGGAGAGAGAGTCAGACGCAATTATAGAGCAATCAAGGTGATCCCGAGGACTGTGCTGGCCGGCTCGGAGGATCAGAGCTCTGGTTATATCCAAGATCCTTTACACCAGGTCTACCCGCGAGTAGGTATCTCGCGCGGCAAGTCTGAGGCAGAGGCTGAGGGTTGAGGGTTGGACCGCTCCGAGATGAGAAATGAGAGTTAATTGTCCCAACGGTGGGAAGAGGGCTGGCCTCCCGTCGGAAAATAATCTTGCTTCAAACTCGCGAAACCCTCGGAGGATCTGGCGCAGCTATTACTCAAGATGACGGAAATCTTGGAAAAAGATTTTTACCCGGTGTTGAGAGATACGGGTAAATCGACATTTACGACTACAATGGACCACTGGACAACCTGCTACGTGTGGATAGAGCCGATTCGGAATTCACCTCGACGATTCAAAACTGCTTTATGTCGCCTTGCGAATTTTATTCACACTTTTGGATCTCGTAAAAGTCGACGATATTTTTCTAGCTGATAGAACGTGGAACTGTATTTCTATTTCTCGCGAAAAGTCCCTTGAATTTTCAGAAAACGGTAACATACACGGTGGGGGGATTAAAGCTCGAAGCTTCGTTAAAGAAGATCATATTTTTTAGGAACCTTATTATTCATATCTACTCTGAAAGGTGAAGAAAATGGGCATTATCTTTTCAGAATAATTGAAAACTGATCAGAATGCCTCAGCTAAGTAGGCCGGATGTTAGGTTCTGAAAATTTTACATCATAAAATACCGTTTTTTATGACAACAAATCTCTGATGATTATTAATATGAAAAAAGGTGATTTCGTCCTCTTTAATTGAGACGTAGAAAAAACATTGAGTGTTCCGAGTGGCTAAAAAAATGCGTGAAAAAATCGACCTCCTTCTCAGATCGTATTTCGTAGAAATATCAAGAGTATAGTGTTATTAGTGACAGTAGTTTTCATGGTGTGAAATTTTCTTGGAATATTAAACCACTGTATTGTCGGGTTGTAAAAGTATCTGCTGCTACCTACAGCCGGATATTAAGCGAACGTGATATGTCTGCGAATGCGGCCGACAAATTTAGCGGTTTGATTATAATATGTGAAAATGATATCCACCCGTGTAAAATCAGTGGAGAAGATGCTTGTGTCTCGCGGCTGACGTTCATTCCCAGTCGCAGCATGCACCGTAGCAGGAAACGTTTAAAAAGACAAATTGACGTAATCTCCGTGGCTTAATTGCGGGCGGATCGATAACGTCTCAACCCGTCCAACCCCTCCGACTCCGACCCATTCGATTATAGCATCTGCAGCCCTAATGAGCCTCGGGAAAAGGATGCCAAACCCTCTGGGCGTCGGAAACGATTGATGGCCAGAGACCAGATTTACCGTCCCATAATATCAATACAAACTATCGCGAACGATGAGCTAAATTTGCCGAATGAAAAAATTTGGCAATTCGCTGACATCAAAATTGGCTAATCTTAAAAGACGACCCAGAGTTCTTCAAGTCTCTGATTTCAGATCTGAATCGAATCATTGACTTCTGGCCAAATTACTCAAGTTATCGCGGAAACCGTTTTAATCGCCGATCGTATCGGTGGGAGGGAGTCGGAGCCATATCAGCTGGCAGGTGGCGGTAATAATCTCGTGTCCTCGTTGCACCACGGGAGACAACATCGTTCGATCAGTTTCCCACAGATATAGTCCTCGCACTTGTGGCTATATCTCACTTTTACACCCGCGTCAACCACCGTGCCTTTATCAGAGGTATGGTTCTTGATTTCATTGTCTAGAAATTGCACTCTCTTGAACCCCCGTGAATACAATCGGGGAATATAATCGAATGATCGAGAAAAAAATTCATCGCCTATTTCTATCAGAGAGAATTCAATGGATTATTATGAGAATTGAATTATTTGTCGTCATTCATCGCACACCCACGTGGATATGAGATTATTGCAGCTTTTTACACGGATTTATATCCCCAAAGGTATATTTGGACGAACATCGTTGTTCTATTATTGTGGAAAGTGAGAACTGAAACTGGTTTGATTGATCGGTTCAACTCGCTTCGGAAATTGGATAGATTCTCTTCGATTAAATGAAAATAGAACGTAATTGCTCTGATCAATATTTGTTTGTTACTTTAAGCTTTAGCATATTGTGAACCAAAAATAACTGAGAAAGTCCCGAGTGTTCTCTCGCATAATATAATCCACGAATAAAGATTTGTTCAGGGTAATGAAATCATATACAATTCGGCGTTTTGCTTTTCACGCAGCTAATGATATCAACGAATTTCGTCTTTCTGCTGATTGAACACCGCGGAAAGAGAATTCATTGATCAATCGACGGCTTACCCAGATTTTATTGAATCACTCGCCCTCGCCCTCGACCCTGAAGGTTCTATGAGCATCTCTCGTTCTCTGTCGTTTCATCGGACAATACAAAGATATGATATTTCAGATTCATACCCTCGTGATGGTCGATGACAGATCGTTCCGAAGCTCGGTACATTCGAATCGCTGAAAAGACACAATGTTATATATTTTCATAGGCTTTTTCAACCGAAACGATCGCTAAGTCTTCATTCAGAAACGAGTTTCTTCTTTGCAGGCGGAAGAAAATGAGGCGAGTAATACCTGCGGGCATAATCTCTGGTAAATGGGAGGGCGAATAGAGAGGAAAAAAGAATTGGCCGTTCTTTGTCAAAGACGAAATGGCAATATGGGACCGGGAAAAGTTCTTGTCTATAAGCGGCTTAGCTCCACCACTGTAAGAGCTTTAGTCCCGGACAAGAACGTTATATGGACATTGATAATTGAGCTCTTTGTGTGTCTTCGGGTTACAGGATTACAACGACGACATCAGGCAGGAACAAATGTGGGAAATGCAGATCCTGAGTACACAAGGACGCGAGGGATCCCAGGGCGCCGAGACGCCCTCGAGTCCCGAACTTTGTTCGGACGCTGCAAACTCGCCGACCGCTGCAACCACCGCGGTATCTATCGAAGGCCAAGACTGTACTCCAAGACCAACACCGTCGCCGCCGAATCCGGCGACCCTCAAAACCCAGGGTACCGTTCTTCAAACCGTTACGTCAACGCTAGGTGAACACCAACGCGAATCTTAATGCCGGATCGAATTAGCAGTCGGGAAACTCGAAGTCTGTGCATTGTGGCGGTATTCGAATCGACAGTCCATTGAACAATCGGAAAAATCGATCGACAGCCTTCTCAGTCGGATTCTGATTCGCGATTGTGAACCCACTCGGCGGACCGGTCGCTTGAAATTTCGGACACAGACGTGACAGCAGAAACGGGACGGGAATTCTGTATCAGTTTTATAACTTGAGAAATATATGAAAGTGGCAGATTCGCGTCGGGAACGTAATTCCGCCCCGTCCGTTCGGACGACGGTTACGAAACCTGAGAACATGAGAGGGAAAAAAGTAAAAACCGTCCGAATAATACATCGATCCATCAAGAATTTTTTTAAACTTCATTTCCAGTTGACCGAATCCTTGAAACAGAAATACGCAATTACTTTTTTATCTCAAACTCGTGAATCATACACTCGTTCATCAAACCGAAATTGAAAACCTTATCTCCGAAACGAAATCTACCCTGAAGTTAAATTTTTATTTTCATCATCGCAGAAGTGACATTCGGTACATCCGCCGATGATGAAACAGTCGTAAATCAAAGGCCCCAAACTCAATTCACTTCTTGACCATTGACAGACTATCCTACGACCTTTCGGTCATCTTCATGGTCGACCCGTGTCCAGTATGTTAAAGTACGACTCCGTGTGTTGGCAGGGGGCCGGAAGCGGCCGCTTCTACCCGGAGGTCGTCCAGCAATGTCACCTACGAAGAGGACCGTGATGTCGCTGCTGGCGCGAGCCCGTGCGGCCCAGAACAAGGAACCGCTGCCGCCACCACCTTCAATCGTTGGAGCAGCGCATCCCGCGCATCCGACACATCCTCAAACGTCACCGTTGATCCAAACCGCGCTCCAGCTTCCGGCGGGAGCTTTACAGCCTGGGACTCAGGCCCCGGTTGGACCCCAGGTATCACAACTCCAATTGGCCGCGGCCCAAGCGGCCTCGCCACATACCACAGCTTCGCAGCGGCAGTCCATTCTACCGCCACATACGCAGCACCAAGTCATACCCCCGGCGATACATGGTCTGCTTCACGCGCAGTGAGTACCAAACACTGAATTTTTACATGGAGACGATCTATCAATATTTTTAGTTACCTTGATTTCAGTTCGTGTTCACGAATCGGTGCTTTTCTGAATGATAGTATCAAACACTCGAAGTCCCTCAAAATGAAGAAAAATTCATTACATTTGCATTCGGTTAACTATTCCGTACGATTCTATAAGACGACATCGATATCGAATTGGATAAATAGCAATATTCGACTGAGTATCGAATAAGAAAAAAGTGTCACATTGAAATTGTAAAAAGAGCCAAAATTAGCCAAGGTGGAAGAAAATCGAGCAATTCTGGTAGATTTTTCTTATTTCAAAGGACTTCGAATGGAAAATCTGATACTTACGATTTCAAGACCTTGTCTTCTGAAAATATTGGGTGTATTACCGTAGTTTGGTGAATAAGTAATATTCAATATTCGATTATCGCGTATAATATCGCTTGAAAGAACACTGATTTGAATCTTTTAGTAATCGCTTGCACCCCATTGTGAGTCTCGTAAGACCTATTGAAACCCTCTCTAAACAGTGATGTGCAAAACCAAGGCTGAGACTACTTGGTCTTATGCTTGCAAGATTCTCGCAGTCTTACTGTGCACCGACCTGGTTATCAATCTTGTTTTGCCTGATAATGAATAATTGAGGAAACATACCTAGGTTCTAACAGCTGTTTTGTGGCTCATCTATGATGAAAATGCTCTTCTTTACTCTATTCCTCACATTCAAACATTTGGTAGGTCGAAAGACTACATGAGAATTTATCAGTTCAGAGTTCAGTTCATTTATCAGAGTTGATCTTGGTCCTGAATCGGTACCATTTCCACTGTTCGGTCCGCAAGACGACGGCGAATTCCACTTATCACTCATTCTGTAATATATATTCAAGTCTTCAACATCATTTGAAGTTTTGTGAAATCTGTTCCGATTTTTTGCATTCTTTACAATCTTATGAAGTCAGGCGTAAGTATGGCTTCCTTGAGTGTTGGATCATTCTTTGTGGAACGCCTGAGGTACATAGGCCAAGCATTCGATCGTCTTTTGGTGAATATCAACCCTTTTGAATAAGAGATTGTATTATTTCGAATCTCACCCTTTGCCTGGGTTGCTTGCTCATGTATATTACGTTCCATGGTACCGTGAAAACAGGTGGGCTACGATCGTGTGGCGTGGGCCGAGGATCAATGCCCCATTGTAGTTGGGTCGAATGCGTAATTATGACAAGAGTTTATGGTTCAGCAAATCGTGAAGGTGTCACAGTTTGGGAAGCGTATGATCCGCATTGTGGTTTTCTTTGCTGAACTGTGAGATATCCTGTTGCTCTGGTATATTTCATAGTTAAGAGAGTCAAGCAAATCGTAGATTTTGCGATTTCCTCGTCAGCTAAAGCGAAAAACGCCCAACCATTTGCTTGCTGGGCGTAACCCTGGATGAAAGGGACGCTGGGGGTTATTCGACGTTTATTCTTTGAACGAATACTGCATACCCACACACGTCGGCGTGGATAAAAAATATACAGCCTGCTTTGATATTTTTTGTTGAGCAAGGGGGGCGAAGGATCTGGGCAAAGGTTCAGATGACGATTTTCATAGCTTTTCTCTGTGTATTGCGAGCTGGACAAAGCCGGGGAAATAATGATCGTCTTCAACATTCAAGTACCGTGATATTTCAAGCGTCATGCGGTTCGCTTTGACTCCTACTCGGAAAACACAATGTTCACTTTCTCACGGTTCCAATGTCTATTATTGACATTTTATTCGCGTGCTGACTCGGTGGGTCGCGTTTCGAGATATTTACTGGTCCTTTCCTGTCCGTTATTTGTTGTGTCGTTGACTCGGCTGCCATTATTTTGGCTGTCACTGATAAAGCAGACGGTTATGAGAGCATTGGTGTTCAGGATGCTTCATTCAGAACAACACGACATTCGGATGAGTGAGGATTCAATTCGCATCGATTTGTGTTTATGACCTACGTCTCGCGGTTTGGATGGCTGAAATTCTATTGGTGTACAGTTTCACTTTCGGAATTGAAGGAACTGTGTGCCTTCGCATCACATCGGCTAGTACTTGAAAATTCGACTCACGCCATGAAACGGTGTCTGTGTTGGAATCGGGCGACCGGCATAACGTCTGAAATTGTTATAAGGCTACAGACGAAACCTTTAAGGAGACACCGAGCTTCGATCTACCTAGGGAAATGTCGCCTGAGCTGGTTTGAAAAAATCAGCAGAATTTTCATCGCCGAAAGAACACAAATAATTGGATTTTCAAAGACCTCTATAACAATGCCACTGTAGCAGAACCAATGGAAATGAATGTCGGGATTAGGCGTTGAACAAAAGCTTTTCAATTGCGCAAAAGAAAAAAACTATTGTTTTTGCACTGAACGTCTACGAAAAAAATCGTGGCATACTCAGCTTATCTTTGACATCGTGGAAATGCTTTAAATGAAGCTCTAGTCAAAGGGAATTGATATAATCTTCAAAGTCGAAAAAAATTTCAGATATAAATTCATGCGAAGCTTTCGATGAAAATTCTCGCTTCAACCGTTCGGCTGATTCAACGACAGTTGGACATCCGAGACGTCCGACAGTACTAATTGCTACGCGCGTTGGCGTAACGTCAGGAAGAATGGAAGGGAGGAATTTCCCGTTCCAAAAGCTCCTTTGTGTGGGAATCTTATGTTCGTATGTAGTCAAGCGTCTACTTTCCCTAGAATAGCACAAAGGTTCACTTCTAGAAAGCCGATAGCGTGACATAGATGGAAGAGGGTCAAGATACGATTTAAGTGACCGGTCGCAACTCACAATTCAATCAGATCAGATTGTGAGCCACTGAACAACATTAAACACCGATTCATTGCAATTAAACTATTCGTTAAATTGAAGCACGGATTTAACTAGGAAAATTTATGAGCCTAAAGAAGATTGCAGAAGTTCTTTTAATTAGAGTTATTTGTTAATGAGGTGTGCTTACGTGTCTGTGAAAGAACTCGTTAAGTACTCACCACCGGTAGCGAAAAGAGCTTCGTTCAGTTTCGAAATTGTTTCCAAACGAATGGTTGGACGGTTAGAAAAGTACCCACGTTTAATTTTTCATCAAGAAACAAGCAAGGCTTTTCTTCTCTCAACTTTCTTCGGATCAATATCGATGAACTGTCGTGCTGTAGAATTTTGTCTTGTCTCAAGATACTAGCAAGATATACATTAAGCTGGTCTCTGGATAAGAGTGCTTTTCATCAAAAGTCTCAAGTTTCTTTTGGGGGGATATAAATTGATCGATTTTTCTTAGACATTCTTTACCTTATCATGAATGCGAGTAATACTTCGTGAACTGGGTTCAAGGGTGAATCGATGAACAATAACAGAAGTGAATTTCTTTTCGTCTTATCAACGCGAAGCTTTCAAGCAAAACGTTACGATGATATTCCATTGCGATGATTTACCGAGTGACAAGTTCACCCCGAGGAAATGTCTTCGATTACCATTTAACATGTTTATCAAATCCTGTCGGTTGACGATGATTATTTTTAACGGTGATTCTTATCATTTGTTGAACGTTGTGAATTGTAAAGTGAGTCGCCAAAAAGTTTTGAATTTATTGGAAATTGATAATTTTATAAAACCGATAAAACCTGGGACCCCTTACAAAGTACAGTATATTCAAATATTGATTCGAGCCGGATTAAAAGATTTGCGAAGAGCGTCAAGCTGTTGCAATATCCCCCCGCCGCCACCCTCCGAGTCTCCGAGAATATTTATGGGATATTAAATAAACCAGTTTTCCGAAGCTTCGCGTCACCAAATCGTATCGCTCTTTCCGATTCCTCGTATGGTAGAAAAATATTTAAAAATGAATTCTTCACGTCGGGAGTTTCCCGCTTCCCCAAGTACGTCGAGGAAAAATATGAGAAATTGTCAAAGTCTCGGTCATGAGATCAGGAAAGCGAAACCCAAACGCAGATTCGGCATCTCACTCTCAGTTTCCATCGGTTATTGGTTCTTTCGTGAGAGTGACAGGGACTTCGCCCCAGATTTCAACGTTCGAGATCGATGGCTCAATTTTTAAACAGACGTATTATCCAGAGTTTGAAAGGTGAAAAATAAGGGTAAAGTTATTTGGCTGAAACCCCCGTCCTTTTCTCAGCCCGTATAACCTGTGGGCTAATATTTTCTTATACATATCTTCGATCAATCTTCGCCTAATGTTCTTCTTTTGCACCTATGCTATTTGAACTGGGTTCGGGGACTATCTATCAATCTTTGAGAAGATGTTTCACTCCCTTGCGATTCTACGCCTTCGTTTTCTCACGGTTTTACTCTTTTCATTTTCTATCTTGTTCGTTCCGACCAGCTTCCCGACCCCCGGTTCTTTAATCCGGCAAAAGTTAGTCTCCGTGGAATTGAGTGCAGTGATCAAAATCCCAGTTCCTTCGATTCCAACTCGTCCTTCGTGTTACCCAGACTATTGTAGACTTGGCAATAATATACCATCTCCGGTTCTCCGTTAGTTTTCTCCGGTTCCTTAGACTGGATATAAAATTCTACCACCCATTTGACCAGATAAATGTCATATTTCAAACCGGTGTAGATTTTAGTCGCGTGACAAGACTCTCTATAAAAAGCGATCGAGGATTTATTACAATAGTCTCGAATATTGAAGAATCGTTTCGAATTAACTCCGGGTTTCCTCCTCGCTCAATTCTCGGATGCGCGATCCCACCGAAATTCTACCATTCCGAGTCGCGTTCAAGGGTCTGCTTTATGGTCTCGAAACGTCGAAAATATCCGCGCGATAAAAGCCGAACGATAAGGAGGGTCTTTTCAGACTCGGGAAACAGAAACTGAAATCAGTTTCGTACAATCTGTGACATAAAGCGAATGGCATAGGTGTGAACATCGCAGTCGAGTCCCATTGAAAGATGAATAAATATCATTGACAAACGCCATGGAAAACTGCTTTGTGTCCTCGAGCAGTTCCGCGAGCGCGAGCTCATCCTTCGCTCCAGATTCCAAGTGGTTCAAGAGCTCTCGGGAGATACGGTCTCATACTGCAACCCATGTCATGAAATTCATGTGACGTTCAGATTCCGCTACCAAGTGGCCGAGTATGGCGATCTGGCTGGAAGATCGCCGTTGGTGGGCTTTATCGATCTCGTTTGCCCCGATTGAAACGAGATAGGAGAAACGAATCGCGATGCAAACCGCAATCCGAAGTCCGAGAGATCGTGACGATATTCGGTTATTCGGTACACTGGAAATTCGTATTCGCGATCCGAAAGCAATTGAAATACCTTGTCCAGCGTTCCGGAGGCAAATTTAATTGTCCACGAAGGGCGTAGTTAACCCTCGTAAACTACGTCGGTCATTTTGGGAAGAGGTTTCGCGGGGAATGTACTGCAGACCGAGAGGCAAGTCGAGGGATCCCGCGTTGTTGAACAGACTCTGGAGGGTCCTGTGGGACCTCCGGTGTATTTAATACTCCTCCACTTCAAGATACTCGTATTGTGTAACAGACGTGTGTGCTTGGTCGGCGGCCATTTCTATAATTCTGAGCTTACGCGTCGTTTAGGATTCGTTGCGAAAATTGAGGCCTGGGGCTCCGGAGTCGGAAGAGTACCCTGACAACACCCTTGACGGAGGTTGGAAAACTGCGATGATAGCCAAGAACTGAATTTTTCGTATTTTTCATCGCGCTTTTGAACGAACCTGTGGCTTTACACCGTTACAGTGTTTCTTGATGAAGACAAGATGAGGGGCCCAGCACCCACCTTACTCTTAAGCAACGAGTTTAGAGCTCCCTGGTTCTCGAAAGAAGTTCTAGGGTCTGGCGTGATAATTACAGTAGAGCTTTAAATTTACGGCACGAAGTAGCACCAGCTGCTGCTATTTTCATCTACGACATTCTGTACAATTCCGTCGACCTCGAGGATGTGATAAATACGAATCATCGTTCGATTATTACTCTGACACTCTTTGGACAATCTCCACCTTGGAAAATGGCCAAGAGGAAAGATGGTAAGGAAAATTACTCTGCTGATTGTAACAACTGTATATACCTGGCAGTTTCATCGCGGTCTCGTTATCACTGATTGCTGAATTGCCGAATGGACGAGGGAGGTCATCCTGCCGTTTCAGTCCTCTTCCGAACATCGATTCTAGAGCAGAGCCTCAAATACGGTGCTCAGCCGTAACGTAATAACAAGAAAAGTACCTATATTGTGAAACCGCGGGTTCGTCATTTCCGGTGGTCTGCCACCTCCGGAGGCCTAGTTTTGTCGCGGTTTATTATTAGCTTCCATTTTTACAAAACCTTTTTTCTCTTCCCACCTTGTCAGTCAAGTTACGAAAGTTCTGCGACTGGAAAACCGGAGCAGTGGCCAGTTACATGCGTTATGTAATTCACGGTGGTTCCTAAACTTTCCTAGAACCTGGTTCAGATCACCAGTGTCGCGATGTCACAGTGCTTTTGATCTCGGATGTGAGGAAACGTGGGCAAATTGGCTAAATTTGCTCCACGAGTATTTCAGTTCATCATTCTTATGGACCACATTTTCCTGTCCCTAATTCAGGTGTTTTTTTTTTTTTACGTCGTAATGATACGTGATAATTTATCCCGGATTCCGGACAAGAGAGAAGGAGCAGCAAGACCCTGGTTACTGAGAGGAACCGTGTTATATCGATACCTCGAAATTCTCTGATTTAGTGTGCCGTTGTGGTTCCTGCTATTGTCCCCGTTTTACTCAAGCTCCATGGAATCTGGCAAAGTTGTAGATACCAACGGTTATATCGCCTACCGCCAACAGTGAATCATTCTTCCCTTTTAGCGATCATCGAACCGTGTATTTCAAGTTTAAACTTTTTTTTGTGAGAAACGTCAAGCTCAGTAACCCTGACAAAAATCGGCCAACATACTCCCCCTGGATTTTGTGTTTTTCGTCCTGCATTACGATCCTCATTCTCTCACGGAAGAACAGACTGCAGGTTGGCTTTTTACGTCGCAGATGCTCAGCGATATTCTCATGAAGGAAACGATAATTCACTGAGAATGGGATGTTTTTTGACCGGGTAAACTGAGCTCGAAGTGTTTTCTCGCTGTATGCAGAACGTAGAATACAAAAATACTTTTGGCACAATCGGCACTGGAAGCGCAGGAAAACATCCATAACGCTTCTAGATTCGAAAACTTTTATAATCCAAGCCGAACCCGCAGGAAGTTTTAAGCATTTTTCAACCAACTAAAGAAAGTAAATACGACCGTGAATTTCCCTCAAGGACTATACCATCGTTACTTTATAGTCTCCGTAACGTCACGTATTCAGTTCAGCTGTTGCCACCAAACTGTTCCAACGTCGGAGGAATCCATTTATTACACTCGTCGGTTACCTTACACAATCTGCTATCATTTTACACCATTGAAGAATTTTACTTTTGGAGGGAAAAAAAGTTTTCACCACTTTTGCGGGACGATGATGACATTTTTTTCGCCGTTCACTCAATTGCTTGGAACCAAGGCTTACCGACACGGTGGAGCTTCAGAGCGATGCTTTCATGCAATTAATTTGACCGAAGCCACGTCGATCGATCAATGCCCTCTGATCCTACCAGGGTCACTTTTTCCCCATTATCGTTGACGGCACTCTGGATCTTATGGCCTCGCTAAATTCATGTAAATAATTCCAGAGCATCGTTGAATTCAATAAGCTCGCGTACAGAGGACCTTCCATGTAGTAGAGCATGGTTCGTTAGATCTGATAATTCTCGGTGGTGACATCACACGCGTGGAACTAGTTCACAGAATTCTATCGTTTCCCGTTGATCCGGACCAAGTAAACGCGGGACCGTAAACCTGCGGATTAATTATTAATTACGTGATGTTAATTGCGTAGCACCACGAGTACCTGGGCACCAGACTTTACTACAAAGCCACAGCGAAACGCGACGTGTTCCGGGTGAGGGAGAAAGCACGTACGAAGGGAAATACTTTCTCGAACCGACCGTGTAATTGTTTGTTGGCTGATTACAATCAAATAATTATAGTTTTTATAGACAAGTCTGAAGAAAACGACAAACTGAGTGTTTTTTTCGTATCTGTACAATCAATACCTCTGTTCTAAATCGCGAGGGATATGACGTGATTGAATGGTAAATGCTAGTGTGGACCAGAGTGATCGGAATATTCGGTGTACTGTTTGGATTCGATGTACGCAGACGGGCCAATCAATTGTTTAACAAATTTATGATCATCTCAGGTTTGCTGAGCGTCAGTTTAATTCGTCTATGATGAATAGGGTTGGAAATGGCAATAACCGTTCAATCAAAGTGAGCGAACATAAATTCTCGCATAAATATCGGATGAGGGAGCTTTTTCATTGGTCAGTAGATGATTGATTATCGTTGAAGAATCTATGGTAGGATTCATCCTTTTTTTTTCTTCATAGGTAGCGAGTAAAGCTTCAAGTAGCAGAGAGACGTACCATGGGCACGATTTGACTTCAAATCTTAGCGCAGTTTCCGTGTCAAGAATAATTAAAATTAATTATACGAAAATAGAAGTAGTTGTGCTTGTGCTGCCTTTTTGTATGCACTACATCGTGCTCCATGTTAGCAGTCAGTAGTTAGTAGTTAGAATTAATCTCTTGTACGCGTAACGTATTATTTTACTCGAGGTTTTCATCCAGAATTATTTTTCAGCTCGTTCAAATCTGCGATATTTTCTTTACTCCAGCAAACTATCATGTTATTTGGTATTTTAATTGGGTAGCCGAAATACCCCACGTTGTTATTCGGTATTTACGTTGAAGCCCGCATGTGAAAAGTGTAATCAAGAGCCTTTCGTACAGGATTTCATCCTGTGCAGTTCGAGCTGCAACTGTTTGCAGTTATCAAGTTACTGCAAAAAAACGGTTCTAAGACCACCAGTGCACAGTCGTCTGTACGATGAAAATTGCGAGAGATGTTTAAAAATTCATCGCACTGCATTGCAGTTCCGCTCTGACACTTTCGAGTGAAATCTCACCTTCTGAGGATTTAAGCTTTGAAAATGTACTTTGTAAAAGCAAAACTAACAACTAGGTGACGTCTGTTTGTTAAATTCGTAGTTAAAAGAGATATACGAAATAGTTTAAATTACTTTTTATCGCACATTTAATTCCTTTGTCAGACTTCAGCAGCTAAAGCCACCTTTCCGAAAAAGGCATAACTTTAATTAGCAATCTCAGTGGACAGAATTTTAATTAAATTATAGTCAACCTTCACCTGCCTTCACTTTTTACGCTTCGCTATTCTCGAATAAAAACCTTACCAAGCGAAGCTAGTAGGCAACCTTTTGTTTTTCATACAACTTGAAAACTTTTACACCGTTTCCTGTTTTTGTTTTGTCCTTTTTACCTTCCCAAACTTCAAGCTCATCGCATTTAATGACAAGAAAAAAGCTCTTCTCGAGACGGTATTACGCTCGTGACAAGGCTCACGTGAAACAATGAAATCTGCACCCAAGACCCAGGGTGTCGCGTCAGAAACGCCATGTTTTAACCATTTCAAGCTCCATGGGAAGACGAAATGGGGAACTTTGAATCGACGAGAAGAACGGATGAGAATGAAAGGATTCGAGCAAGACTTTTTGACGACGTATTCTCGACAATTCTCGTAAATACGTAAATTCGAAGGATAAAAAGTATATTAAATGTACGAAACGAGCGGATCGTGGAGATGGATATTTCGAATTATTGATCGACCAGGTTGAGTGAGTACCTATCCAAGAACGTGAACCCATTCACCTTGTAAAACTATAGGACTATCAACGTCCATAAAACCTATAAACCTGAAACTGTAAAACCAAGTGGGTGCCCACTTCATCTCCACTTAAGAGGTTTCAAGAGGTGAGTGTGAGCTATCTACCAGCTGGAAATTCGAATTGCTTTCTACACTCCAGCTTCGGAGAAAATACAAGGCCGGATATTATTCCCGAATTTATATTCAATTTCTTGTAATGATATTCATTCCGAAAAATCCTTTAATATTCGCATACACGAATTGCTAATTTAAAATACCATCATTTTCTCTGCCCTTGCAATTCAATGTTTTATACATACTTTCGCAGAGGTATCAATTTTCAGACAAAATTTTTAGTTTATATTCAAATCCACCCGGCGCATACACATCTCGTGGTTATGCATTTAAATACACAGCTAAGCGAAACCATTCTACTTTTTTCCTACTCCTTTATTCGAATACACTTTCGATATTCTTATTACCTTTACTTTCCCACATCTTCTGGATTTACGTCTTTCAACTTCGAGTGTAGAGAAAATATCAAAAACGAAGAGTTGTAGTGAAGAAAGTAAATTGGCAATTGCAAATGATTGGAATGAAATCCTCATGAACTTCCTACGTACAAGTTTGCAACAAACGAGCAGATAAACAACGTGTTTGCGTGGATGGTTAAATACACTATTCCGTTCGAAAATTCCATCTCGTTCAAATGACTCACTTAGCGAAATGGCTCCGGTGTAATTGCGAGTAATAATTATCAGATCGAGGCCTGGGGCACTGCGAACGTTATTACAGGTTGCAGGTATTACCTGTAGTTCTAACGGTAAAAACTATAATTAACAAGGGTATTTGCTTAATTAATCAGAGAATGAATTCAATTAGACTACTACTGCTGAAGGATCTTCCACTCTCTGGATCCCCCTCACTCAACGCTAAAAAGAAGAAATTCCAATTAAGGGTCAATTAAATTTACGATCTATCTCGTTCGTCCTAGGATATCGAGGCTGCAGTGTTGTTGAATGATTTGCAATGTAAATTTTTGCTCCCCAAACTGACCGCAAAATTCCTTCATAGATTCAACAGAATCTAGGTACCTCGGTAGTTCCAAACTCACAACTTTAGTGAACGAATGATTGACCACTTGTACCTTCGCTACATTAGGAATTATTGATTCGTGGTTGAACGAGTCTTGACCCAAAGACTGGTCATCGTGAGGTCGAAGGCCTGTTAAGATACACTGTGAAAAGAGTTTCTTCATAACAAATAAACGTATTTATTTGTAAATTTCGCTAAATATTCGTTAACTATTAAAGAATATCTTAACATGAAGTAAATATACATGTTTTCCCTACTACTATGGAAGTTTCGCAGTATTTGTAATAAATAAAGCATTCGGTTAAGACGATTATCACACCATGTCTCCTCAAATGCAGATTTATTAACATTTAACAAATCTTACATAAGGGTTTGAGACATGATGTAATTCGTGCGTTGTGGTCTGCACACTTTCCGCTAGAGGTAAGAGCGGCGCTGAATACTCTGGCTACATTCTCGCGTGAGGCGCGTCATTCTAAGCTCAAGGCGAACCCGTTTCTGGGCATCATTTGTGCAGCATATTTTATGCATGCATTAACTTTTTCGGTGGAATTGGCGGAGACATTCCAAATTTCCAATAGTCACTTATCACATTAGAAAAAAAAAGAATTGGGACATGACTTCTTAGTCAATACCTGATTGGTCTAAAAAAAGATCATCATTCGAGGATAACTGCCTAGTGGATACTGCACTGATATAAAAGCACAATTTATTAACTGTCAATAGTTGAACTTGATCGTTCACTTGATACAACAGGTGCGGTTTGAAGAGAAATGCAAGATTTCTTAACTATTAAGAAATCCTCATTTCATCATCGTGTTTTATCATCTGATGTAACTGTACGCGAATTTTAAGGGAATTGATGATTCGTTAACTGTTAATGAACTTTATTCACGCCAAAGAAACTCTTTTCTCAGTGTATTGGCGTGGATAATCACATCGTCAGGTCGCGTTTCATCCATCAATGTGAAAAATCAATTAAAGTAAAATACGAGAAAACCTGAATCCGGAAGGCAGAAGCTGAGCATCTGGAAAATAAGAAGATCGTCTATCCGGGTATTTTTATGATCCCTCATGATAGATATATAGCCGTAATTGACGGTTACTACCGTGACTCGTCCGTGATCCAATAGGCAGCTCATAAAGCAAGCTGTAAATGCATATGTCAAAATCCCACGGGTTGGTCTATAAAATGAATGACACACATCTCTTCGGGACAACCCGCGGGGTCTTTGAAGCAATAATTCATTTCAGAACTACTGCAGTGTGCAAATGTCAAGAGGAGAGAATTTTCTACGTCTTTCATTTCATATCACTCATATTTTGATTTTTTTTGCGATTTTCATTCTCCATCCTCTATCATTGCGATCAAATAAAGGTAACGGCATCACAGCCGGACCCGCGTCAATCCTGTCCGCTTGAATCTATCACTTTTATCCCTGATAAGAAAATTTTGTATTAAACCAAGATTGTTTTGTAATCTTGAATCGATTGGACGGGAACTCTTTTGTTTTATAAGATTTATAAACTTTTAAAAGGCTCATATTATAGTCTTTATCCAACCATCCGAAAAGAGTCCCTGTCTCTGGCTTTGGGTATTTTGGCAAATGATATTCCACGGAAAGTGTATCTTGGTAAGGGATTTTGACAGATTTGAATACTCAATGTTCCTACCTCGACGAACACCTTCGTTAATAATGATTAGTGAAAAACTTTCATCTCGTGCCGCAGATGGATCCTCGTGTCATTAGTCGACGTCGTTACCACGC
This sequence comes from Euura saliciscinereae, assembly GCA_018420115.1. Taxonomy (NCBI): domain Eukaryota; kingdom Metazoa; phylum Arthropoda; class Insecta; order Hymenoptera; family Tenthredinidae; genus Euura; species Euura saliciscinereae. Next base: position 76,997 of record JAFFZH010014163.1, read on the forward strand.
GTAGACCTACGGAATAATCGTCTCATGGTAGAGACGAAATCAGATTTTGGTGGCTTTATAACAGCGTTAAAACCGGAAACGACTTAATTCCAACTTGAAGCGAAGGACGAGACAGACTTTGATCGAATCTGTTTCGAGTAGACCCGGCATTGAATTTCTGAGCGAATGAGTCTTTTCAAGAAGCGCACTCACTCGGATTACGAATTTTCCCCCGATTCGATTACCGCCGCTAATCGGGCGGGATTAGCACCTCGAGAGGTGGCACGAACCTCTTGATTGGGTCGTTACCAAGTTCCAGAGGTCCGCCATCACGTATGTGTCCGGCTATACGTCATGGAAGCAATTAGAACGGTGTAAAGTACCGATTGATCACATACAGAGCCAAGCGCCTGGGGGTTCGCTAAACTGTTCATTAATATTTTTCGCGCAATCAGCTCCGTCCAATGTCCATTAGCCCCGTAACGACAATATGCATATCCTTTGTATGCTACCAGTATAGACGTGCTGTATGCCCATAGCCATGGAACAGAGTCAGCTAGTTGCCTACGTAACCTGCCAGGCTTGTTGTCTATCCTCGAAGCTTTCTATGGACAACTGAATATTCATGACTCAACAAGTGAGTACCGATGCGAACACATGATGTTGAGGGTTGAGAGTCGAGGGTGGTGGGTGGTGGGCGGTCATAGGATGCACACAACAAGGATAGGCACACAATATTCTGGCTATAATTTTACACCTATGTCTGCATCCACTACCCTGGTCCACGATATACAATTTCGACCAGGGTTATTTGCAACCGTCATCGGGGCGTTACGACCAGAGTTTTACTCTGATATCAAATTACCGAGTGTATAGTGAACTGATGCTGATGGAATTAGTTTCGTCGATAATCAATCGGTGGATCATTTTGCATATCGGATTGCATCAAATACACGCAACGTATGGAAAGTGTGCTTTTACGCTTTCTGCAATAAATGTTTCCAGCAGAGGGGATCAATCATCGAGGCACCTTATTTCTTATCTGTTCCCCATGTATCGAGTTTAACTCCTATTCAATCAACTTTTCAATTTTATAAGACATTTTGGTCACCATTTATAGCCATCAAATGTGAACAAAATGGGAGAAATGTCCAAATTGTGAGACTAGTGGAGACGTCAAGTGATCGGATCATGTTGAATATCGGGATTCCGTTCATCCTCTGTTTTCGGACCTTGGAATTCGAGGGAGTATCAAGTTACAAAAAAAAAAACGAAGTTTAAAGCACACACCATTTGTAAGTGGGTACGGAAAGAGACTCGTGTTACATACCTACCACAGTTTGTTCAGCGGCATGACAGTTGACACTAAGAGGACTGACATGTACGATAAACTTCATACACCGGGTGGTATCTTATTTCTGAAGTGAATTTCATTATTTATATTATACACGACCTACGTACAGCATTTCACATTTTACCTACAACGATGCATTGCGACCTAAATTTCTCTAGCTGTTCATCAGTGCGAAGATGTTCGTTCATAACAGAAAATACTATCAAGCTCCCTGCACCTTTGAGACTGAAAAATCCTCGTGTAAGCTTTGACTATTGGATGAGACTTTTTCGCAGTTTCGTTTTTTTTAAATTTGAACTATAGATCGTCTCCGTTAATGAGTAGAATGTGTCTCCCTAACGCGTCTAAAGTTCTTTCGATATAATAACCAGGAGGTTTTTTTTCTAAACCACTGTTTCAGGAGGGCCGCCGCTGGGGCGACGGTGGTTCCCATCCTACGAGAGGATTTCATGGCAGGAGTGAACCTTGTTTAAGCTACTATTTTCACCAGGTCCAAAATGTTCACATGGTATGAAATCCGGCCTGGGGTATAATAGAAGACGAATTTTAGCTCGCCAAAAAACGAGATGATGAAGAGGAACAAGAACAACAACAACAACGCATTAATTATTATCAAATCAAATAAGTACTATAATAAATTTAAAAAAAAAAAAAATCTACACTAAGCGAATATATAGGTGAGCGGAACACACCTGTTATCTATGTCTACATTCTGGTACCATTTATTGATACAAAAAAAAATGCTTTTAACTAAAACTTGATGCACACATCGTTCTATATTATATGAAAAAAAAAACTAGTGCCGTGTGTTGTACATAAAAAAAAGAAGAGGAAAATTCGAAAGAGAATAAGGTAACAGAATAATAATCAATCATTCAAGACGAAACAAAACACGGCGCATTCGCACGGACCAATCAGCACCCTCCTTTGCTAAGATTCAAACGACCCTGTCACGGATATTTATTTTTTATCTTTTATTTTGTATACTAAAATATATCCCTCGCACTCTATCACCCTCTTCGTTTGCCCCAAAGATTGTCCACCATCTCTCACAAGCCAAGTGTGTTATATTCATTCATATACAGTATAAATAAAAGAAGGAGATGAATAATGAATAAATGAATGAAATTAAAATATACAAAATATATAACGAATCGATTAAATAAATAAAAAAAAAATAATAATATCGTATAAAATAATTATTTGTGTTTTTCAATGTCTTAAAATCGAAACATACTTGGCAAATGTACCTATATTTATAGATATAATAACATACGACGTAGATCGCGTATTATTGCATTCGCAATCCATCGACCCTGTATTCTATTAGTTAATTGATTATTTTACTAATTGTTACCCAAAAGTCTTGGATCGTATCCAAGACTGAACAATTTTTCAGTGAGTATTCAAGAAGAAGATATAAATCAAAGAAATAATGAGCAGCTCTGTCTTGATCTGCGTAATATATTTTGTTTTAGATTATTGATCATCATAGTGTTTGTTATTAACAATCAGATTCATCGACGACCCTAAATTATAGGATAAATATATAAGTTAGGAGGAAAAAGAAAAGAAAAAAAAAGAACGTGATTTAACGAACAAATGAATCATTAACTAATGTAATTAAACTAATACAAGTAATACACATAGAATATATTATCACGTTATTAGGCAAATCGATCCTGAATATTGTTTATTTTATCTGTGTAAATTATGAGTAAGTTTATCAGTGAAGCCGAAGCCGATTCGTTTGATTTATTATCGTCTTTGTTTATCGTAATAATTACATGAGAATCTATCTATTCAAGTTATCCATAGCTAACAATCAACGTGAGTTGTTAGTTTTGGTTTTATAACCGTAACGAAGAGGAAGAAGAATGCTGCACGTACATATCGAAGTAAACTATTAGAAGATAAAACAAAAAATCGGTGTTTCAAGTCGAATTTGTGCCATCAGGTAGCTTGTTCTATACCGACCTTAATTGGCTTGAGTGTAATTGAATAATTATAGTATTGATCGCGATCACGTCTAGGGTACAGAAATTGAAAGGCTGATTATAATATGAATTTAAACTGCATCCAGTCAGCGATTCAGTTTCTGTTTTACTTTTGTAAGTATGAATGCAGGAACGTAGTCCAAAAAAGGAGCAACGAATTTTCTACACGTTTTACTATTTGTGTTTTACCTTCTCTTTTTTTTTTTGTTTGTTTTTCTTTTTCTTTTAATAATTCTCTTTTATCCGTTGATATTATATCGACGGACGAAAGAGAAATACGATATCAAAATTATTATATACGTTTGACTGCTGCAGGCGATGGCATAAAATTAACCGAGTACTAATTAACTGTTATACATATAATGAAGTTTTTAGAAAATGAACAAAAAATAAATAAATAAATAAATAATGAAAATGGAATCGTACTATGTAGTTAAACATATTGTAATCTATCGTTGAATGTATCTCATGAGATTATATTACACAGGCGCTTATAATATTGTGTTATGAAAATAATCATTATGTTATATAGTATATTATACGAAAAGAATAATTTAAAGAAGATGAAAAAAAAAACGAAAGAAAACGTGCTGTGTCTGTTATTCATGAATTTTTCTGATTCCTCGATACACATTATAAATATATTAGAAAAATTATTATAAATAAATACACGAAAAAAAAAAATAATAATAAAGGAAGAAGGAGAAAAATCTCATTTCTAAAACGTTAGTTGTATACAAAATGTAATTATTAATAAAAATGATACATCACTGGCCCGTTTCAAATTTCCATTGAAGAAAATAAAAAATTCAAATTAACCAGTAGGTGATATTGAAATGGATATTTGAGGGGGCCTAGGAAAAAATTCATAATACTTATTCTTAAAATCTCATTTTGCTCAGAGGTGTACGGGGGTCGTTTCGACAGTGAGTTAATTACGTCATCGCATACTTCTGGGCTGATGTTTAAAAATTATGTCTTTAATGTTGTAGGCTTGCTTGCACATTAAATATCTAAATAAAACTAACCGTAAACATATTAACGAAATTTTCAATAATATAACAATTATAAACGCTAATATGATAAATGTAACTTAACAAAATATCTTTCGTGTAAAATTAATATATGCAAATAAAATGTCAACCCGTTTACTCACAATTTATTACCTACTTTCCTCCGACATTTTATACATAACCCCCCCCCTCCCTCGGCGTTGTGGCTTAAGTAATTCCAAGAATTCACATGAGACGCCAGAATTTTCACCAATTGGAGAAAATTTTTTAAAAAAATTACCGAACTTCTACATTTTCTAGAAACTCGGAATCATATTTTTATAGATTTGTCGAAGAAAGTGGTCATCTTCCATTTTGATGTCGAAAGTTTTGTGTGATTACAAGCCATAAACCGCCGAACATCACGATATCGCGCTATCTTATATCCGGTTACGACCCAAACAATGAACCCCTGGGTACTCCAGATTGGCCATTGGTTGTACCTACATAATCCATCGCATCATGTAATCCTGGACGCTGTCGTGTATTCGAGTACTCAAAAAATAACATCAAATCTGATTACACGAAACAGTCGAGTAAAATTCGGCGACAAGGTAAGTATAGAAATATTGCAAAAAGCTCCCTTTTCGAACCTCTCCTCAATTAGTTTCAATGTTTTTCAATTTTGCGAAGCTTTTTGATTTTCCAAAGATCTCAATGACCTTTTGGAAAATAATGAGGAGTGGTTATCGACTCATCGCTGCTTCGTCAGCCACACAACCTCTATCGATCACTTGACCGCACGGTGAGCGTTTTACCTCCACAGAGAAAAGTCCTCTTCCCCATAATGTCACCGAACAAGGGAAAACGTCTATAAGAGCGTTTTCCAATTACCTTTCTAGAGTCCCAAGTAAGCTTTTTCTTTCCTGGAAAGTATAGTCGACCCCATTTGTAGAATCCTTCTCACCCTTTTGAAACTCTTGCTGAACGGAAGTTCCGCCTCAAGTGTTTTTGGAAATTGTGCTGCGATGACATATCTTCACTTTTTCAATCATAGAAATCGTTTTTTTTTTTAATTAGCAAGGATATATTTCCGAATGAAATTGAATGGCGGATGAGGGGCGCGAACTCGCGGGAAGAATTTCAACTGCAGACCACAGAACACGTTCCGCGGCACGTAGGTACGTGCTTCAAATTTATGGAACACGTACTTCTGCTCCAACTGCAGGGTGACCCGCAAGCTTTCCTTCCAAAAAAAAGGTAAGTGGGTTTATAAATCATCAGTCCTCCGCGGGTAGATTTTACAGTAGACACTTTTTTTTCTAGAAAATAAATTTTTCGAAAAATAGTCCGAAACGTATGGGACAGAACCGTGAGTTTATCTCCAACCCCCATTAATCCCACATGCAGTAAGATAAAGCTCGGTCATTTTCTGTCTGGAATCATAAAAGCGAGATTATTGAGTATATGACGAGGGTCATTGAGATACCAAAGCGATCGAACTTCTCTCGGACAAAAAAAAGGAGCATAAAGCGATGCGACATTCCACGCTGTGAGGTATTTCACTCATGAAATGCCCCAACAGAATGCACTCCGGAAGTCCTTGCATACCTACGTCTCCGTATCGTATGGTCTTCATAGACTGACTCTAGTGGCACTGAAACCGGCTGGTTAGTAAGGATAGTGAATAACTAAACCATTGTGTTCCTAAATAGCAACGAGACGAAGAAACCTGAAAGAAAAATAGATTGGGGCTCGTATAGTTCGCCGAAAGGTGTGAGGGTAGTCTGCGAAGAAAATGAGGCGACTTCAAACGGTTGAATAAAACCGGAGATGAAAATGAGGAATGAAAATTATAAACAGGAAAGAGTCTCCCGCTTGACAATCCAACTGAAATGGACGACGAGAGAGGAAGGCGTGGAGGCGAGAATCGAGGCAATTACGTCCGAAGTTAACTAATTACTAAGTACGGAATGCAAACTATTTTCAACGCCAAGTGTTTGGTGCACCTGCACTTAAGGATTAGCTCGCTAATTTCTTGATTTCCCATGAATGAATAAATTACTGGATAAAATCAGTCCAATTTTCGCATCCGAATTACGGTCTAAGTTTATGGAAATAATAAAATGCTTTACTGCGTTCATTACACAGGTGCGTAAAAAAAAAAACGCAGAATAATGAATTTATATTTTATTTGCACTGCTTTTTTTTCAACTTTTCGCCTCTTTTTCATTCCTTTAATACAAGTTTTAATAATTAGTGAGCTGAAAAAAAGCTGGTCATGGTTTACGGAAAGGAAAAAGTAATCCGTTTCGCAGTAGCACGCGTGCATGAACTGCTGATCCGGCAGGAATATGGAAATATTATACCATCATGTTACGCGAAACCTTGGTATTTTGAAAAACTTGTTTTTCTGAATCACCATGAGATGTGCTTGTGATAGAGAAAAATCTTATTTGTCACATCGAAAAGGAAATTTATTTATTCATTTTTCGCCATTAGAATTTCAACATCTGAATCCTCGCGGTTTGCATCGTGCCTAATTGGGCTGAAAATCATTATTCAGAGTGTATCCTAATGGCGTTCAACACCAGTGTTCGGAATTGAGTTCACGGAACCCAACCTTATTAAGTCTGACAGTTACGTCACCTCCACTTACTGATTGAACAATCGGCTAGTTTCGGATGATTCAACGTGATCCACGTACCAGAGATGTGATCGATATGATTCATCCTTCCATTTTAATGCCGAATACGTCGAGGGTGGTTTGTTTTTTAGAACAGAAAGGAGTTAACTCATGGCTCAACTCATTTCTCTCGTTCAAATTTTGGCTGACCAGAGACAATGACGAATAGCCTTACGTAGAGCCTGCCGTGATAAATCAACAGAAATTGGATTAATAAATCTCATTGTGATCACAGGATTTATTTTTTTAACTCGATTCGAAGTCAGTTCACGGAAAAAACGGATCTCGTGGATGAGATGAATAAAATCCTAGGAGTAAAAATATAGATGAAATGTATAGGAAGGGATCAAATATTCCAGCTGCGCTTTCGTTGTAATTCGATGAGCGCATGAGTATTTTGAACCAGTTTACCCTCCGATTACATAACCCTTGTTTGATAATCCGATGAATATATATTCCCTCGAGGAATTTTCATCGCAGTCAACTTTATTCGTAATTCAAATGATTGAATTGTTCGGATGATAAAAAGTTCACATTCACAATAACGCGGTTGCGCATGGTTGCGTATATATAACTTCTTGAAACCAAATTACGAAATCGAGAAACTTTTTCATTTTACTCCGACAAATGTTCGCGAAAAAGGCGAAAAAGCCCCAGAGGCACGACACGTCCGATGCAACGAGGGGACGCGCCATTCCTCTTCGTTGATGGTGAGTGGTTTTTACTCAAATATACACATGTATACCTACACGTATACATCTACTCACCATCCGTTAAACTTTGTTCGGGATCATTAGTATTCTAAAAAAAAAAATAATAAACTGACTGAAACAATCTGCCCACGGTATCGCCGTCCTCAGGCTCTTCAATAAGGAGTTGACAAACTTGGAAACGTAGTCCTATGCCTATATATACAAGCATTTCATATTTTAGAAGAGGTAGTTAATTATTCTACAATCTCAAATACCGTCCGAAAAGCCATGAACCTTAAAATTAGATCATAAGAAAAAAAGTCGCAATGTACAGTACCAAACTATTCTTTTCCTCGAAGTTTCTCATTTTCAATATCAACGATTAGTTTTATGAAAAACTACTGAAAATCGAAGAAGCTCTGATTTTTTTTTACTTAGAAAGCGCATATTTTGATCGTTGATAGTTTTGCGATTTTTTTATGTTGACATTCTATTTTTGAAAAATCAACGATTGGTACTTTTTCTAGAATGTTGAAAGTGTGTCCAATAATTTTTTCTGTTGAAATTGGAATGAACGTTTTCATACACTGTAGCCGGTTGAAAATCAATCTGGGTCAATTTGTCGGTTTACGAACAGTGTAGTATCAAAGAACTGTAACTTTTTTTTGGTCATATTTCAGTAATTTATTCAACACTTCAAATACTTAAATTACGAATGAGGTTACATTATAATATCATCAGGTCTAATACCATTAGTAGTCAAATTAGCACCGGCATACAGAATTGAGTGTCTTATTCCCTTGGCGTTGCAATTTCCGTAAGCTGGAGAAACTTGTAGCGAAATTAGCGGTGGTAAAACACGTGGTACGATCGTTCGAGACTCGTGTGTCCGACCAAAGGGCGACTTGACTACTTGCATAGGTTCGCAAGCGTCGTGTAAAGGGATTTGATATTAGTTCGTAGAACCAGAACCAGCTTTTACAGTTCCACTCCAGTACGGGTCAAGGAGGCTGTCGAGGAAACTACTTGGCGAACTACAGCGCCGTTAACTTTGTACAAATTTTTTAGTATAAAAGTTTGGTACTTTTGACGGGGTAAATGTTATTACGCTACAGCGATTTAACTGTCACACGGACTCAAGTGCAGGTCTGCAATTCTGACGTAACTCCGCTAATGAAACAAACGAGGAAACCTTGATAAGCAAAGGTAACGTCCTGCTCCGACTCAGCGAAAGCAGCAAAACATCACCTTTTCTCGTCTCGCTAGCAGTGCGTAAAGTTTTTTCCGCACGTTTCGATGAGAAACTCTTCTCCTTTTGTCTAGAAACATGAGATATCGGCTCTAATGTCGGTTTATACCGACAACATTTCTTCTTCTTCTTCTTCTTCTTATCCGTAGTTTTCCACACGTTGGAAACATGTTCAGACGCGATGATGCGTTTCTGACGATCCTCGAAAGCGGGACATCTTCTGCACCGATAGGATGAGTGTGTTCCGAGTGAAAGAGGGAAAAAAGTAGATTTAAAAAAGTGGGAGGAAGTGAGCTGAGAGGAGATGTATAGATGCAAGAGGGGGGAAAAAAGTGGTAAAAAGACAGACCTCGAACTGCAAAGATAGTGGGTTGCCAGTGTTCGGGAAAATTTCAGAACGTCGCCCCGTGGCGACGCAACTGTGCAATACCGACACCTGGGGCATTAGTAGATACGTCAGTTGCGAATTCTCACTAACGAAAAGTTCGCCGACGTGGAAAGGCGCTTACCTAGACCCACTTCTCGGATATTATGTGGGCTTATAGGAACCTGGTAGCGGTGAGAAGTTTGAAAAAAAAAGAAAAAGAAAAATAAGTAGGACGTCTGTACTTAAAAACTTTTTCACTCTCTCGGTCCTGGGGGAAACATTCTAAAGGGTGATCGATGCGTTCAGGTGGGATAAAAATTCAGAGAATTTATTCACGAACATTTGTAGTAATAACCGAATGTCTTAGTCATTTACTCGAAAAATATAACATCGCCCATGTGTGCTTGTACCAAAGGCCCAGCTGTCGGCCATGTCTGGCCCAAATCTCGTCGAGCGTTGGAATAGACAATACACCCAAGCATGGTCCACGGTTGAAATGATAACACTAGGCCGAGAATGGGCAGAGTGTTCTGCCAATGCTCGGGCCGAGCTTGCATTAATGTATACATCCATTCTTGGGCCAATACTCGGAAATCGAACGAGCCAATGCTTGGGAAACACT